>JAMJFZ010001790.1:0-92764 GCA_026225945.1 Cricetomys ansorgei | reverse complement strand
GTTTGGGGGATAGCTAAATATATATGTAATGAAGCATCTCTATCCCGTTCCCCTCTAAGTTTTACAACTAAAGGTCTTACATTTAAGTCCCAGTATACTTAGAGGCGACATAGTCTGTGATGTGAGATGAGGCTCCAATTTCATTCTTCTGTATTTGGATAACTAGTTTCTTCAACATCATTTATTGGAAAACTCTTCTTCCTGTTGTATATTTATAGCTTTCTTTTTTGAAAATTATTTTTACCATAGATACATGGGTTTACTTGTGATACCTCTTGTTCCAGTGAGCTACGTGTCCACTTTTTATGGTACTCCCACACTATTTTGAATATTGTGACTTTGTAAAATATTTTCAAATCAAGTAGTGTGGTGCTTTCAGCTTTGGCCTTGTTCAATATTGTTTCAACTATTTAGGGTATTAGGTATTCTCAAATGAATGTAAAGATTGATTTTTACTATTTCTGTGACGAATGTATTTGGAAGTTTGGTAAGGATTTCATTGAGCATGAATCTTCCTGGGTAGCATGGGCATTTTAACAAACTGATTCATCCATCCTATTAAGATGGGACATTTTTTTCATTTACTGTATCTTCTTTAATTATTTCAAGAGTATTTATAACTCTCAGTTACAGATCTTTCCTTTGGTTGATTCCCCAGTGGCTAATTCTTCTTGTTATTACTGTGAATCAGTTTGTTTTCCTATTTTTCTTTTTGTGTAGTTTAGTGTTTGCACAATTTGTCATTGTTTTAGCAGCTCTGGCACCTACTGTGGAAAGTCAATACACAGGCTGTATCTCTATTTGGAAGGGTTGTCTTCTCATAGGTTTCATGTTAATTGCTTATCCTGTAGCTTTGCTCTTTGATCTCTTTTTTTAATTCTAATTTTTTTCTCTCTTCTTCTTCCCTTCCCTTTTCCTTCCTTCCTTCCTTCCTTCCTTCCTTCCTTCCTTCCTTCCTTCCTTCCTTCCTTCCCTCCCTCTCTCTCTCTCTCTTTCTTTCTTTTTCACCCAGCACTTTTTTCTTATGATGATGAGTGTGTCTGGTGTCTGTCCATCTATCTCAGAGTTGGCTTTGAATTGACTAGATAACCAAGGACAATTTTGAACTCCCAATCTCCTGCCTCTACCTCCCAAGTGCTGGGATTACAGGTGTGCACCACTACACCTGGTTAAGAGACACAATTAAAAATCAAAACCTTCTTCTATTATTGAAATTTTGTCTACAAAGTTATTCCAGGGAGAAAACATTTTACATATTGAATGATTAATCTAGGGTGTCAATGATGCATTATAGATCATCTGCTAAGAGACTACAATGGCAAAGAAAGCTTTTTTTTTCCTTTTTGTACTTAAGCAAAACCAAGCCATTGCATATGTGTTTCCAAGATGAACAACAGCTGATTCTCATATAAGAAGTCTCATCATTGTCATTTGGTGCACAGGAACCATCTTAAATCTGTGTTTGTTAACTACCTTTATACAGAGGAAAAATAAATTTCCCAATGCTTTGTGGCAGAAGGTGGCTTTGAACCTTGAAGATGACTACCTACAGAAGTTAGGCTCATTTTGTCCCTAGGACAAACCAGGAGGCAGGAGTTATCGCCTGTATTTTAAAGAACTGGTTTCAAAGTTTTGAGAAAGATATTCTTAGGTCTTCAATATGATAAAAGACCCATCTGATCAACAAAAAAGATTTATATATATTTCAAAGAGATGAGAAAGTACTTAAAAGTTTTCTTAGGTAAATGGTATGAGAAAAAGGAGGGAAGGAAAACTCTCCTATCCCATTTTCACCAGGGAGAATGAAGCCTCTGACTTTTAATATATACTTGTTCTTATTCTAACTCCTGAGCAGAAGTCCTCCAGTTAGTTTGAATGTACAATCATCTTGCAGTGTCTTCTAGGAAAATTCTCCCACGTATTTTCCTCTTGGGATTCCAGACTCTTTGGGACTCTTTTTTTTTTTCTTTTTATGCTTGAACTCAATAAAACTTTCTTTTCTTTCAACAACTTGTATGTCGATATAATTGGATCAAAAGGATCCCACAACAACATCACCGTGGTTATTGGTGGCAGTATTGGCAGCTAGGAGCTGGATCATGGACATCTATGGAGCCTATATTAGCCTGATATTAAGCATGGCAAAGTTCTACCTGAGCTTGGTCTTTATTGCCTAATCATGAAGGGACTTGGACATGACATAGGCAACTGGACATCACACAGGCCCTGGGTATCTTGCAGGCACCTGGGCATCTTGCAGCCACCCAGCCATCCCGTAGATACCTGATCATCATGCAGGCCCCCAGAATTCACAGACAGCCTGAATATCCCAAAGGCACTATGGCATTCTACAGGCACCCGGATATCCCTCAGTCACCATGGCATCCTATAGGGATCTAGACATCCCACAGTGACCCAAGCATCCTGTAGGCACGTGGACATGGTGCAGGCACTTGAACATCATGCAGGCATCTGGACATTATGCAGGAATGTGGACATCACACCAGCACCTGGACATCCCACAGGCTCCCAGACATCCTATAGGCATCCTGACATCTTGTAGGTATCTGGAAAAAAAAATGCATAGCACAGGCACCTGGACATTCCACAGGCACCCAGACATCATACAGGCACCATAGCATCCCACAGGCACCTGGCCATAACTCAGATACTCAGACACTGAGAGCTGAGATCTTAACATGAAGGTATACATTATTACCTGGTGAACTCCATGCATCTTTAATAGAACCCAACATCTTTGAGTATGTAGAGAGGACCCTGCCACTCATGCTCACACACCTTTAGCTGTTTGCCTGACCTCCTCTCCTGATGTTGGTCTGCTCCACATGCCTTTCTGAACTTTTGGAAAGCTAGGATATAATTCTCCTATTCCCTTAGAGTATCACATCTTCCAGGTGACCTTTTGGATGGCCTCAAATCTCAAAGAAATCAAAGGCTTCTGACTGTGTGTTAACTGTCCATCTTGCCTACTAAGCTACATGGTGTGTGTGAATAAGTATAATATTGTCTCATAAACTTCTATGTTCTTAATGCATTTGAGAGTTCCCTGGAACACAGTGGACACTAGATCAGACGTATTTGAAAGAACCAACCACCCATGCAAAGTAGATGTCCTTGGGGACTGCAACAGAGGAAATCTGATACAACCATAGATATTTTAGAGTCTGTTTCAGGAGATCTTTTCCTGTCTAGAGAGGGGAATGCCAGCCCTGCAGATAAAGGTCACACAGCCATGTAACAAAACAAAGAGAACTGCCTGCATTCTGACCCTATTTATTTCACTTTCACTAAAAAATTGCCAAATTCTATCTTGAACACTTCTTGGAAAAACCAATCTTTCCATTTCAATGTGTATATTTATATTTTAAAAGATATATTAGCTTTACAATATCAGGTTTATTTTCTTTATGGCCTGTATCCAAATGTGCCATGGCATTATGCAGACATGCTCCCTGTGTACAATCACAAAATGTGTAGCACAGAATTTTATTTCCCTTTCCTTCCCTTTCCTTTCCTTTCCTTTCCTTTCCTTTCCTTTCCTTCCCTTTCCCTTCCCCTTCCCTTCCCTTCCCTTCCCTTCCCTTCCCTTCCCTTCCCTTCCCTTCCTTCCCTTCCTTCCCTTCCTTTCCCTTTCCTTTCCTTTCCTTTCCTTTCCTTTTTCCTTTCCTTTCCTTTTCTCTCTCTCTTTCTTTCCATTTCTTTCTTTCTCTTTCTTTCTTTTTCTTTCTTTCTTTCTTTTCTTTCTTTCTTTCTTTCTTTCTTTCTTTTCTTTCTTTCTTTCTTCTTCCTTCCTTCCTTCCTTCCTTCCTTCCTTCCTTCCTTCCCTTCCCTTCCCTTTCCTTCTCTCCCTCCCTCCCTTCCTTGCTTCCCTTTCCTTTCCTTTCCTTCCCTCCCTCCCTTCCCTTCCCTTCCCTTCCCTTCCCTTCCCTTCCCTTCCCTTCCCTTCCCTTCCCTTCCCTTTCCTTCCCTCCCCTCCCTTCCTTCCTTCCTTCTTTTTTTGGCTTTGGAGACAGGATCTCTCACTATGTAGTCCTGGTTGTCCTGGAGCTTACTCTGTAGACCAGGCTGGTCTTGAACTCAGAGAATCCCCTGCCTCATCCTCGAAAGGGCTAGTATTAAAGGCATAACACAGAATTCTCTATTTGAATTGGGTCCCTAGCCTAAATCTGGATTTGCCTGTTGTGACAGTGAAGCTTCTCTAACAGAATACGTATCGGAGAGTAGAATCAGGTAGAATGGGGACAGAATTTATCAGTGACATACTGACCAAACTAAGTTTAAGGAAATGAAGGAGTTCTGGGCAGTCGGAAGAAGTACATAAGAGAAGCAAGGTTTCCGGATGAACACTGACTTCAGCACAATATGGATGTATCAAGTTGATTCAGGAAGGGTGACTCTGATAAACAAGCTTAGCCTGTTCCATTTTGTTTTCCCATGTTAAAATGTTTAAGAGAGTTATTTAGTCATTAGAAAATAATGCTTTATAATGAAAATAAGCAACCCCAAATGTAACAGTTGGTTAAATCCACTGTCTTTATGTCTGCTTGTCTGAGTTCAGGTTCCAGGGTCCACATGGTAGAAGGATAGAGCCTCACTTGTCCTCTGACCTCCACACAAGCACAGCATGTGTGCACCCCCCTGCCTGCCTTCCACACAAATACGTAAATAAAATGTAGGTTTTTAAAAGAGGAACACGGGTGTGGTGAAGCGTATCTGCAATCTCGGCTCTCAAGAGGTAGAAATGGGACTATCAGGAATTCAAGGCTATGCTCAGCTACAGCGATGAGTTCAAGGTCACCCTGGGAGGGGGGACCAAACAACCCCAACTCCAATCTCTAATACAGATTGATTGAGAGATTGAACAGACTTTGGGGGTCCTTTGAGATGGTTTTGGGGATGCTCTTTTTGGAGTAGAGAGTGGCATGGCATCTATCACTAGACATCTGAGATCTTGAATTCACAGGGTAAAGGAAAAAGAAATAGATATTTGCTCTTGTTCAAGCATCTGTTATAAGGTGTAGGTGAATGAGTGTGCTTTCTGTCCCAAGAATGAAGGCACAGCTGCCAACCATTTAAGAGGTCAGAGGGCAGTTAGATGGAAGTGGAGTCACTACTGAGTGGTTCCTACTAGTGTAGTGGTTCTCAAGCTGTGGGTCGTGGCTCTTTTGGGGATGGAACGACCATTTCACAGAAGCCACCTGAGATCAAAATTATAGTTATGAAGTAGCAATGAAAATGATTTACTGCTGAGGGCCACCACAAAATGAGGCACTGTATTAAAGTGTTGCAACATTAGGAAGGTTGAGAACCGCTGATCTAATGTATGTTGCAGTTTTCCATAAAAGTATGGTGCCACATGAAGATCTTCAAAGGAAGTTAGAGATTGGAATTGTCCCCCCCCAACACCCCCACCCTGGGCTGGCCTTGAACTCACTGTAGCTGAGCATAGCCTTGAATTCCTGATAGTCCCCTTCTCCCTCTCGAGTGCTGAGATTACAGATAGGCTTCACCACTCATGTTCCTCTTTTAAAAAACTACATTTTATTTATGTATTTGTGTGTATGTATAAGGCAGGCAGGGGTGCACACATGCTGTGCTTGTGTGGAGGTCAGAGGACAAGTGGGGCTGGTTCCTTCTTCCATGTGGACCCTGGAAACTGAACTTGGATAATCAGGCTTGGAAGCAAATACCTTTACTCACAGAGCCATCTTGAGGGTGCACCCCGCCCCCCATCACTTTGTGATGCTGAGAACCAAACCCAGGGATTTGTATATGTAATGCAAGCACTCTACTAACTGAGCTACATCCTCAGTCTGAGATATGAATTTTGAAAGACATCACATGTCCAAATTAGGTGAATTCATTTGGAAGAGAGATCATGTCTGTCTTAGAGAGGTTGATGATTGACCTTAAACGCACACACAGTCCTGTTTGACTCTGACATCAGTTATGGTATTTTGAAGGCCCTTTGCTTTCTAAATGAGATGCTCTACTCTTCTTGCTGGTTCCAGAGACCTAAGGACGTAAGGGAGAAAACCATAAACCGTGCTGTTTTTGTATATAAGGAAGGTTAAAGTTGTGGCAGCTTGTGACTGGGAGCCTGTGCTTTTGTTGCTTCCTGGGAGTCAATCTGAGGCATTCCATTCATAAAATTATTCCTCTGGACACCACATGAAGCCTGCATATATTTCTTTGTACAATGAATTGCCTCACCTCATCTGAATCGAAGTGTTTGTGTGCAATAAGGTGAATATTTTTTCAGTGTTTTGAGAGACGTAAGGTCTCTCTTTTGAGTTCTGGCTGTCCTGCAACTCATTATGTAAACCAAGCTGGCCTCCAACTCACAAATATCTGCCTGTCTCTGCCTGGGATTAAAGGCATGCAGCATCAGCCCAGCAAACTTTTATTTTTAACTTGAGAAACCAAGAAAAGTAAATATAACCAATGCATATAAATATAAACATATAGCTAATTTCTTAATGGATGTCACCTGATGAATAGAAACTTCTTATGGATCCATCCATTTCCCCTTTCTTCCCTCTTCTCTCCCTTCTCTCTTCTCTTTCCAGATAGAGTCTCATGTATACCTCAGCCTCTGCCTTGGCACACTCTGGAGTGGGTGCTTCCTTCCTTCCCTTAGTCCTGAATTTTTCTTCCACGGAAGGGGCTCATGGCTTGAAGTACCCATCCTTTCTTCTGGGAGCTTGCAGTAAGCAAACTGCAGTGTCTTCCAGATCCCCAGGGCCAGCGCTGCCCCTCAGCATTCTGTGCCTCACTGGGAGCTCTCCACTGGGGCTCTTCAACAGGTCCACTTAACAAATGAGCCCAAGGTACGTCCTCCAGCGCATCTGTCAGTGGTGAGAAGGGCTCTGTTAGGCAAACCCTGACCTTACCCCTCACCCTTTGCTGCAACACAAGTCGGATGCTTTGCACTCATTCCCCTCAGAGACCCTCCAAATGCAGCCTATCGATACACACCACGGATTGTTTTATTTCTCAACATGTTGAACATGAGGAATATTTTTACGTCACTGATAGGCATATTGTGATGAATTGCTGAACTTTTAAACAATACATAATAAACTCTCCATTCTAATACAACAATTTTATTCTACAATAAATATAAACATAAAATGCATAGCTCGTTTCTTGTTAGTCTGTAACTCATGGACAGCATCTATGGTAAATATTAGAGCTTGAATTTTACTTGTAGTGTTATTTTTGAGAGACTTAAGAGAGAATTCTGGAAGGCAGAATTTTCTCCAGGAAAAAAAAATCAATTTGGTATTTGTAATTCTGTCAAAATTACATACTAAATTCTAAATTCTATCTATGTAAATCTCCCCTTTTTACTCTTCCTTCTCATCCCTATCTCTTGATTTTGGAGGTTGACCCTCCTGTGATAACAGCTTGGGGGGGGCATGAATTATTGACCTAAGCAACAGAGAGTAGATTATACATGCTTATCTCCTCTTTGTATTTTAAAGAACAATAGATATGAAATTTTAAAAATTCATCATTTAAGATTTTTCCTATAAGTTTTTATGAGAGGTACCATTTTGTTCTCAGAATTCTCTGAGACATCTTTTTACAGGTATGTAGAACAAAACATTCATGAGATAAAAAAGAATACCTGAAAATCTGAACTCTGTATTTAATGTGCTTCACTCAAAGTAGAACATTAGTCATCTGATGAGCTGGTCCGTGTCAAATGCACAGAGATTGGTCCATAGCACAATGATGCTATAAACATCTAGAAAACCGTGAAGATAGGCTAATCACATAGACCAATAGAGACCACTCTTAAGAAGTACACACCCATAAGCCACATTTCCCTAATTCTTAGCAACAGGTGTAATGTGAACTATAAACTCTGCAAGCTCTCACAGTTCCATCAATTTATGCAGGGTTATTTAAATGTGAAGATCTCTGCACTAGCATTGTCAAATTACCATCAGGAAAACATCTTCTAAATACTTCCCACCTTGAACACTCTTTGATCCTGTGGCTTATTTTTGAAGAGTTCTCAGAAAATGAACTATAGTTGCAGAAAAACAAGCATATAAATTCAAATGTGTTAGTTAATGACTGGCTCTGATTTCTTATTTTCGTTCTTGGTTCTCTTTTTTAAATGCCAGCTGTGGGTTGCTCAAAGGCTGAGTTTTAGATTGTCTCTTTACTGCCACCCAACAGTATCCTTAGCTGTAACTACTATAAGAAATGAATCTGGGCACAGAACACATCTGTAATCCCAGTACTTGAGAGACTGAGGCAGGAGGCTTAGGAGCTCAAGGCTATGCTTGGCTACACAGTGAATTCAAGGTCAGCTTGTTCTACCTAGGTCAAGCATACCCCAGTGGATAGTACCACAAGAATGAGCATGTGCATAGCATGGATTGGAATCAGTGTGCTATTAAAAAAAAAAAAAAAGACATAAGATTGGGAGTGGTAGGGGATGGATCTGCACGAGTTAGGGAGGGAGTGGAGCTAAATCTGACCACAATACATTGTATAAATTCCCCAAATTAATAAAAGTACTATATAAAAAAGAAGAAAAAGATAAAGAAATAAGAACTCTATATCAAAGGGGGATGTGCTGATTTACCTCAATATAGGTAGTGTACAGAGCAGCAGCTCACTCAGGATTCAATCCCATTTAACAAATCTTGACTAAAAACTGAGAATGTTTTAGGCATGGCGATGGTGGTGTGATGTCTCTTCCCAATGCTTTGGCCAATGTTCAGTTGGGCCAAGGCTCTATTGGGGCTGGAGTGTCAGGGACTCAGGGATGGCTTTGAGAAAAGTGGTACTCAGCCAGAACCCAGGTCTGAGCCTGTGTGTGTGTGTGTGTGTGTGTGTGTGTGTGTGTGTGTGAGAGAGAGAGAGAGAGAGAGAGGAGGAGAGAGGCTGGGAGGCAAGAGCCAAACAAGGGCATTCAGGACAGTCACATCCTCTGAGAAAGGAGGACCCAAGGAGCCATTTTCTGGTTGAAACTTTGAGGCTTGTTTTAATTCATCTCTAGTTCAGTAAGGATAAATATTATAATTTATTTACATTTCAAGAAAGAATCTAGTTTCCATATTTGTGTTATTTAGAGCCAAATTTGCATAATTCATTTTGTAAACCATCGTCATTTAATGGTTTGTTTTCCGGCGTTGTGTGTGGAGTGTGTATGTGTGCAGCCAGGTACATGCACCTGTGAGTGCTTACACAGAGGCCGGAGGAGGGCACTGGATATCTTCCTCTTGATTTCTATCTTATTATTATTTGTTGTGGAAGTTTATTTTGTAGTATGCATAAAATACTGTTTTGTGCGCTGCTGGGAGAAGGACTACATAGGCCTTGGCATTTTGTATTCTCTGTAGGTGTTGGATTTATGTGGGGGATGATTGATTGGTCATGATCTGCATGTGCTGTCAATAGGCCTCCTAAGGAATTCTGAATCAATCAAAACACCTGAACTGGGATGGTTAGGGCTCCACTGTGCGTATGGCACTGGCCATGACGGTGGTTCCCTCTGCTGAGGTCTGGCAGGGCTTGCACCTATGAAAATGCCTCCAGGTCTCTTTGCTGAGCCGCCACAGTAGCGTACTACTACAATTATTACTAGCATCATCATCATTATTATTTTATACACTCTCTCACTGAACCTGAAGCTGTCTTGGCTAGGCTGGCTGGCCAGCAGATTCCCAGGCCTGCCTGTGTCTTCCTCCAGTGCTGCGTGGAGTTATAGGCACACATAGCCTGTCCAGCTTTTATGTGGGTCCTGTGGATTTGAATCCAGGTCCTCTGCTTTCACAGCAGCACTAGTCCTCTTATCAAGCTTACTCCCATCCCTGTGAGATTGGCTTTAATGTTTACTAGTTGTCATTGATTCCATACCGCCTCTATTTAAAAACAAAAACGAAACTATGCTTGCATGAAATAGAGCTTCAAGCGAAAGTTTATCCTAAGAACATTGCATGAGGCATACAGGGACTCTCTACATGATATTTCTTTATTACAGCAATAACAACAATATCATTCTTCACTATAAGGTAATCAGAGTAAAATGACAGATGCCACTGCCTCTTGGATTTGTTCTCCTTCATTCCCTTTGATTGATATATGATGCAACTTTTCTATCTGCAAACTCATGTCCCTCTTTTGTGTAGGATTTTTTCCTTGTATCTTTGTTTACAATCTTTCCTTCAGGAAGAATAATTTGCTTGCTAGCTCTTAGTTCCATGTGATTCATGTAAGCACCCTAGTCTTCATACAGCTGGAACTGCCATCGGGAAGGGCTCTTCTTGTGCGGTCTCAGCTGCTGAACCCAACCTCCTGCTCTGTTGACCTACTCCACTGACTTAAATCCACTACAGATTTAAAAACTTGCCTATACTTTAGGTCCTTTACATTATTTTACTAAACTATCCTTTTCTCAAAGAATTTCTGTCTCCATCTCTGTCTTCTGATGGTATGTATGTAATATATATGTGTGTACATTTATTCAGCAGGTATGCTACATTTTTACAATTACAACATATGTATGGAGGAATAAAAAGTAAACAGGCTTCTCAGGGTTTTCAAATCCTAGACATGCTACACTTGGGTATCCATGGACAGTAAGTCAGTATTCTAAGGAACTTTCAGCAATTTCAAGACTGGGACTATTTTGGACATACATCTAGAAAGCTCCACTCTCTATTATCTTGAAGCACATCGTAGGAAAGAATATTATCCTTTGAACAATTCTATTGTTCTTCCTGAACACAGAGGCAGAAGCCAGGTATTGACTAATTTTTAAAAAGATTGTCCCATTTATGCAATAACTTACTTTTGTCCTGACAACCTGTCATGGGGCTTCATCTGAACTTTGGAAATTGAATCCTGGTAGATTATTCTCTGATATTTCTAGTTGTTAATGCTATTAACAATTTAACTTCTTTATGAAGACAAAAAATCAGTAGCCCTTTACTGTCTTATCTCAAATTCTGCATTCCCATTTATGGAGTGGGTAATTTTTTAGCCTGAATACGAAGAAGTTCAAATTCCTAAATTTCTATAAATATCTTGAAGAGTAAAGTAGCTTAATATTTGTGTGATATTACCTTCTTTTGTCTTTCAGCTGAATTTTATTCTGTTCCTGAATACAGTAAGAGTTCTCGCTACCAAAATTTGGGAGACCAATGCAGTTGGGCATGACATGAGAAGGCAGTACAGGTAATCCAGAGAAACCTCCATCAGAAGAGACATTTTGCTTGCTGTTTAAAGAATAAATGCCTGTTGGTCTGAAATGTCTTTAGGGGATTTACTCCACAAAGGTGTGTTTTTGTGCTGTTCACTTACATGATCTGTTGGAAGGAAGTGTCTGTAGTCAAGCTACAAATATCCCCAAACCTTCTCACTGTGCCTGGATTCTCTGGATATTTTTGACTGTTCTTAGTAGGTTGTTAATTTTCTATAAATTACATGAGTTCACACAAAAATCCATTGGTGATTATCTTAGGTAATTATCTGCATTTAAAAATATGTCCTCACTGAAAATAGTCAAGCAGGTGCGTTTGTTGTACATTGCATCTAATCCTTTGGTGAATTGATACCTACCAAGTACAGATTTCAAGAACTTTTCTTTATTTTTTAATTCATTTTTAGAAAAGTGATTATTTCTATTCAATTTTAATTTGTTTTTGATTTATTCTTCTCATATGATACATCCCACATGCAGTTTTCCCCCTCCACTCCTCCCGGTGCTCCCCCCCACCTCTCATCTCCCCCAGTTTCACTCCCTCTCTGCTTCCCTTCAGAAAAAAGCAGGTCTCCGAGGTGCAAGATGCAATAAGACGAGGCACAAGCCCTCATATCAAGGCTGGATGACACAAACCAGTAGGAAGAAAAGGGTCCTAAGAGCAGGCAAAAGAGTCAGAGACACGCCCACTCCTACTGTTAGTGGGTCCACAAAAACATCAAGCTACCAACCATACCACATATGCAGAGGACCTAGTGCAGCCCACGCAGGCTCTGTGACTGCTGCCTCAGTCTCTGTGAGCCCCTGCGAGCCCTGCTTAGTTGACTCTGTGGCCCATGTAAAATTTAAGAACTTTTCTGATTGTACTGATTGGAGAAGTTCCATTACTTTGTCTTTCATGAAGAAAAGAACAAACGGAGTGTTCATAATCACTATCAATCCATTTTAAGGAAGTGCCCATTCCTTCCAGTGATCACGTTGGTAATTCTGAATAAGTAATGGCCTCGATCCTATTGAACTCACACGTCTAGTAGTCAGGTAGATCTGGACTAGGTTTTATATCCCTTAAATGGGTGACAACTTCTGTCTCAGTTTGCTATGAAATAGAACTGTCTCAGACACAGGGAGGAACAATTCATGTTCAGCCTTATGACTCTATTTCACAAATGTTCTCCCAAGTTCTTTGCTGATTCCTTTTCTTCTGTCCAGCAGCAAAGACTACAGGGATGAATGAGACTTTTTATAGGATGCCCGGTGTGAGCGAACCTGCAGCTTCCAGCTCCAACTATGTTCAGTGACTTACAGTGGTAGTGTTGTGATGTATATTGTGCCTAAGATTCTGTAGACAAAGGCCCATGCTATACTAACACAGCTTGTCTCACGTTGCAGCCCACCAGTGAGGACATAGGCCGAGGATGACGCACAGTGGGGGGATGTAACTAACCTTTCAAAAATTCTTCTTCATAAAGTGAAAAGGTGTGATAGTGTTTGCAAATGGTATAGATTTCTAGTTCTGAATGCAGGATGCTTATTTATATACTTCTAAATGGCACGAAGTTGTACTCATTTGGGAAAGTTGCTCAAGAGTTTTGAGAAACTTGGATGAGGGAGGAGGGTGAGTAGTAACATCTAAAAAATCCTGGGGGATTGTTTCTTGGAATAATTGAAGAGACTAATTTATCAAGAATTTAAATCAGCTGCTACTCAGAATTCAGAATAACTTTAAAATAATCTGGTGTCCAGAAGTATTCTAAGGTTTGAAGTTGTTGATTAGAGCAGGTCTTGACTCATCAGAGTCAGGGAAAGTGGTTTTTCAGCTAACTAGAACTTTTTCCAGCTGAAACATATGTAGCATTCTTAATAGTGTCCAGAGATAAGCCACATATAAATACACAGTGGAGAATGCCTTTCTTATTTGAGAGAGAAATGAGAACTACTTGGCACCAATTGGGAAGTTCAGTTCAGTACTCTGTTTCTGAGACCCTAGATTATCAAGCCTTGCTTCTGAATCAGACATGGGAAGATGACATTGTATTCTCCGCTCAGTGTTAGTCCTAATTTGAGCATAGTCTATTTAAATGTATGTAATCATCAACTGTTTTTGTACCTTCAAACTTTCATAGAAGACCTCTTTTGTAACAGCTTTATCCCACACATGTTCATGTATCTTTTCTAAAAGAAAGCTATGAATATTTGAAGCGATATAAAATGTCTAAGCAGTGGCATCTGAAGTAGTTACTAAGCACATTTCCATGTACAATCCTCTGGAAGGCTGAAAACACCTTTTAGAGATGATATTGTCTCTCCAGATGAGCATGTTCTCTCTCTCTCTGTCTCTCTCTGTCTCTCTCTGTCTCTCTCTCTCTCTGTCTCTCTGTTTCTGTCTTTCTCTCTCTCTCTCACACACACACAAATACGAGTACACATATGTGCACAACACATACATACACACAGATATCTGAAATTAGCAGCAAATCTCTTAGATACTATAGTGGCTCGTGAGTACTGAAGACACCACTGGAGGGGCAGGATCAGGTCTTGTAACTGCCTTGGAGCCACTAGGGAGGCAGCATTATGGGCAAAAGTTCATCCTCTGGGAAAGTTAACAGGGATGCTTCCTTGGTGTCCTCAGGCTTAATAGTCTTTGCAGCCAGAATGGTGTAGGGCTGGGAAGGTTCTGGTAGCAAAGCCATCCTGGAGGATCTTGGGCCAACAGCCATCATCAATATATGGGACTTGATTTGAGTGGCCAAGTGGCTCCATACAGACCTCTCAAACTCTTGGTTAATAAGGCTTAAATCTGGAATTCCTTCAGGTAGTCAGCTGAAATTAAATGAAGGCCAATCAATTTCACAGAGCATTTTTTATTTGGAGGGCTTCACCTTTATTCTGTCTCAGTGTAGATCTTCTTTTAAAGTTGTTAAGTATGGTTTGTAGAATGGTGTGGCTCTTACGTTGGGACTGTGCAGACCCCGTGCCGAGAAGAGTTCCCCAGCCAGGAGTTGGGGGGTAGTTATATGACCTTTGTCTTGGGTGGTGGATAGTGTGGGGTGGAGAAGACCAGCTTCAGGTGCCTGCCTGGCCAACCACTTTGCTGTGACTTAAGAGGTCTTTCTTATCTTAGGACTACAGGTCTTACCTTAGGGCTACCCCATGCTAGGTCACTTCCTATTTCAGAAGGTGATGAAATGACCTCAGCAGATTGGGATCCAATCAGATTCCGTAGCCACAAGCTGTGAGACCATTATGAAAATTCAGATTTATTCACCACTCATTCAGAAGTTATACATTCCCATTTTAAAATCCCCATGTGCCATGTACAATACCTGCTTTGCCACCTGGACCTTGAATGTGGGGAAGATCAGTGATGACTTTGTTGCTCTCTCCTTAATTAGGTTACATTTTATGGCAAGGCAGTAGACTAGACACTCCTATGATACGTTACACAGATTCCATCCTGGAAATCTGGGAGAGTCTGTGGTTTGCCCCTGCAGGCAGCCTGTGGGATCCAAGTACTTCTTAGATGAGAGCAAGAAGACAACCCTACAAATGCAGTGAAGATCTTTTAGAAATCTGAATGAGTTTTCAAGAGAACATTGAGGTCCAGATTGCCCTAGCTGGAACCTTGAGTTCAGTCTTGAGAGACTAGTGTAAGACCCAACCGTGCTGACCTGTACTTCTAGCATTGCATAGCATCTGAGTGAATGGGTATTATTTAAGGCAGTAACTTTGTGGTACATTATTATACAGCGAACTGAAGATGAATCCAATTACTGCTGTTACAGATGAAACCTTATCCCTATAGAACTATAAAATAGCTTAGTCATAGACAAGAAGAGAAAACTCCAAGGACAGAGCTAACAGGATAGCAAGTGGATTTTGTCACCTAATGCAATTTTTTTCTAGGCTGAATTAAATGGAATGGTGACAAGATGTTTGCATTTGTGACCATCTCTTGCTCTGATTTAATTTTTTGTTTGAACCTAGTTTTTGGTTCCTAGCTACAAAAGCGGGAGCAATCAGAGCTAGCTGATTTTGAGAGTACTCCCCAGGGGGATTTACACTGCATCTTAAAAATGAAATGCAATTTTCTTTTCAGAGAGATGTTAGACAAGAGTTTTAAGGCTGTGCAAGTGCAGTTAATTCAATTCCTGAATCTAACCAGGTCGGATTAAAATGCCTCAGGTGTTCACAGCATCCGTCTTCATCTTAAAGTAAAAGGAACTAGTCGACATTCAGAAGGAGGACAAGTACAGACAGGTTCTGAGAGCTGAGAGTGTTAGCCAGGTCCAAGACACCCGCAGCTTATCAGCAATGCTGTCTTGGCTGAATGTAGGCAAGTGAGGGATTGGGCTGGAGAGGAAAAGCCCGTAGACTTCAGAGGAAACAGAGTGAGGGTCAGGTGCCAAGGGAACAATGGTTTTGATACTACCGAGACACCACAGGCAAGGAGGCAGGTAGACAACTCCAGATGTCTGAGCTAAACATCTCCATGGGAACTGGTAGGCACTCCAGAAAGCAGGCTGTGATGGCAGGTGTGTTGGTGGGAAGGATAACTCCCAAGAAAGCCTTGAAATACTAGAGCCTTAATGGGCATGTGGATGTCACCCTTATTCTGCGACTAGCTAAGTGAATCAGCATTCCATAGGTAGCAAACATCGATCTTAGATTTGGAATCTAGTTCTCTCTCGTCTTAGACTGCACATATCTTGGCTCACCCACACAGCTTGTTCCCAAGAAGAAAAATAATAAATAACACAACTAGAGGAGAGACTGGTAAAGACAGAAGGCTAAGACTATCCACAAAGGGGGGAGTTTGAGAAATGAGTAAAAAAATAGGCCACGTTTGGCAATTTCTTGGATCAAGAATGCAAAGCAAACCTAACTCCCAAACCCCAAACCGGAGAATGGTGAACTTGTCCTGGTGACAGATGAGTTGCTACAAATGTAGTGACCTAGAACGGCACACTTTCCGTTTCATTCCCTGTAGGCCAGAGACCTGGGTGCCGCAAATGAAACATGGCTGAGGGCTGTGGCCTCACTTGAAAGCCAGACTGTGAAGAACGTATCTGTGTGCGTGTGACTACTGGTAGATTTGGGTGCCTGTTGGCTGATGTCCAGATACTGCTGTTTCTTGCCACATGAGTCTTTCAGTAGAATAGCTGACAGCATGGCAGTTCATCTCACTACAGAAGGCAAGGAAGATGGCAGCTGGACTCTTAGGCAATCAGTCACAGATGTGACATTCTATTAATGTTGCCATAATTTACCAGGAGAAATTCTCCAGCCTGACCATACTCAGGGAAAGGACTGACAAGGGCATACGTAGCAAGAGGTAGGATGGGTGAGGGGATATTAGACCAAGCCTGTCTGTACTGGACAGGCTTCACTCAGGGCAGAATCAATAGGACTGACAAGGTGTACACAGGTGCCTTGGTGTACAGATAGATTTACGGGTGGGTACACATTAGTGGAAATATGAGACAGCTCTTGGTGAACTGCCTCATGTGTGTCAGAAGGAAGAGAAGGCCTGTTTGGGCAAGCCTTCCCCAAGCCACAGTTCCAGAACTCTGTTTAAGTTCAAAGTCTTAGAATCAAGGAAACAAATGATATAATCCCTCAAGCCCAAGGATACTCAACAGCTCAGCAGCCTACAGGAGCAAGCCCCAGATCCAAGGGAGGCTGAGCCTGGGGTTAGGGAGGAGGCAGGAGAGCAGTGTTCCAGCTGCAGAAGAGAAAAAGCACTGGAAACCTTTCCTCTGCCTCTGGTTCTGTAAGAATTGTCTGTTCCCTTGGCACTGTTCAGCTACCTGCCCCTCACTCACAGCTCCCCTGGAGCCTGTGGGCTTCCCGTCCACTGGTCTGAGTACTCATCACATGTCTTGCTTACAGTTCCTTCAGTCTCAGAATTCCACATTAGTCGTAATTCATTCAAGGCAGCGTCACTGATAGGGTCTGTTGGAGCTGACGGGTGCTCTAAACTCTCAGAGCCTGCCTGTACTTGTCCCCGTTCTGCATACTAAATAGTAAACCCCAGGTGGTTGGTGATCTGACCCCAATCCGAGGGCAGACCTTCCATTTGAGTCCAACCACTCATGTGCCATTTCCTTTGGAAACACCCTCACAGACACATTGAAGTCACGCTTTACCAGTTTTCTATGCCGTCCTCAGGCAAACTGAGACCTAAACCTAAACATCACACCATCACATTGGAAAACTCAGGATGGTGTCAAACATACGGGATCATTAGGATGAGGCTGGAGCAGCCCAGGGATGACTCATTCCTTTAAGTATAACACTCCAGAGGCAGAGGCAGAGGCAGACAGATCTCTGTAGTTTGAGGCTAGCTTGCCCTACACAGTGAGTTCCAGACCAACCAGGGGCTACACAATGAGATGAGATGTGTGTGTGTGTGTGAGAGAGAGAGAGAGAGAGAGGGAGAAACTGAAATAGAACTACAGACTGAAACAGAGTATTCGACAGGGAATATTCAGAACAAGAGGAAGGATCAAACCACATGTAGCTCATAAAGAACTGTGAAGTGTCTCCAAGAATAGATGATTCTTTAAAATTAATTTAAAATTTAAAATTTCATATATATGTGTGTGTGTATATATATATATATATATATATATATATATATAGTATTTATATCATTTCCCCATCATCTCCTTCTTTTGTTCCTCCTACTCCATCTCAAATACATAGCTTCTTTCCTTAATTATTATTATTAATTATTATCAATATTTCTTAATTCTTATTTCATATAAACAAATATATATACAATCTCTTGACTCAGCTTACAGTTGCTCATATGCATATGTTTTTAGGGATGACCAGTTGGTATTGGATAACCAATCAAAGAGTTCATCCCTGGGGAAGATTGATTCTCTCTATCAGCAGCTATTAACTGCCTGTAGCTCTTCATGTAGGGGTGGGCCCCCTGGGCTTTCCCCATCAGTGTTTGGACGTCAACTGGTGTTGGAATTGTGCTGGTCTTATTTAGGCAGCCATGTTGTTGAGACTCCATGGGTGCAGCTTCCTGTCATACACAGAGGATACAATATTGCAACAGACATCCTGGGCTTCCAGTTCTTACAATTTTCTACCTCCTCTTCCCTGATGTTCCCTGAGCCTCACATATATGATGGCGGCTTCTTTAAGTCTCAAACACAAAAGTCAAAAATAACCTAGGACAGGGACAGAGAGCATTTAATGACTTTATAAAAGCAGGATCCCATCATGAAGCCGAGTAGAAATGAGGTTAGAGAGACTTAGAGGGTACTGACTCTGGGAAGCGAGAATCAGTGACCAGACTTACTGTAAAGTGACAAGAAGTAACGCCGGGAAGATGGCTCGGTGTATAGGAACACTTGTCTGCAAGCGTGAGGACCAGATTTTGAATCCCCAGCACTTGTGTAAAAGCTGGGCATGGCTGCTGTAACCCAGCACTAGGGGGTAGCCACTGGCAGGTCCTGAGAACACACTGGCCAGTCAGCTTTGTTTTAATGATGAACTTCATGTCCAGGGAGAGACTCGGTCTCAAAAACAAACAAACAAACAAACAACAACAACAACAACCAAAAACCAAGGTAGAGAGAAATAGAAGAAGACACTAAATATCCTGCTTGGGTTTCTGCATACTAGTGCTGGGGCACGCACACGCACACGCACACACGCACACACACACACACGCCACACATGTGCTCACCACAAACACACATAAACCAGACACACAAACCACAAGCACACACGCCACAAGCGCACACATACACTACAACCACACACGTGCACCATACACACATATACTACAAACACACACAAACCACAAGCGTGTGCGCACACACACACATCAACCCAAAGAAAATATCCACAGACTGCAAAAGCAGAGGAAAATGAGGCACACAGCAGCAGTGACCTCATTGGTTGAGGAGTCAGCCACTCTGAGTGTCCCTAATGCTCATTTCCTGGCAAGCCTCGTCTCCTGAAGGCACCGAGGTGGGTTAATAGAAGACCTTGCGTTTTCTTCCAGGAAACTGGCTAAGTCAACGCTGGTCCTGGTGCTGGTGTTCGGCGTTCATTACATCGTGTTCATCTGCCAGCCGCACTCCTTCTCGGGGCTCTGGTGGGAGATCCGCATGCACTGTGAGCTCTTCTTCAACTCCTTCCAGGTGACCAGCAGTGCCTGTCGCTCGGTGCTTGTGATTTAGGTTTTATTCTTGCCCTCAACCCGTTTCTCTGCCCTTCGCTTGTCTTCTGGGGGCCAGGAGAGTTCACTGTTTTCTGGCTCTTACTGTGTTCCCTCCTAGGGGTCATGTTAGTTCTCTGGCCTCAGAAAGAACCAGCAGGGAGCTGTTTGGCACAGAAACAAGCCCCAGGTGGCCAGATAAGAAGGCACACTGTTGGAGAACAGGCCACCGCTGCAGAGCCCTTCTGTGTGTGTGTGGAGAGGAAATGAAATGTAAAGAAGACAAAAAGCAGAGAAAGGGAGACAGGGAAAGGAAGGTAAAAATAGAGGGAGAGGCCGCTGCCCACTTCATCTCCTGTAAAGAGGATGACTGCAGTCTCTCAAGCGGACAGTCCCCACTGTGCCTCCCTCCTCCCCCTTGGATCCAGCGATATCCTATCCTAGAGGGAGTAACAGACCGTGAGACGAATATGAGTGAGCATGGCCAGAGCACAGACTGAAGTTGCTCTCGGGGAAGTAACTACATGAATGTTTTGCAGTCACAGAATGAGAGGCAGTCATAAATCAATGTGTTTACCAAATGTGTTGGTGGGGACATCCCGTAGGTGGGTTACCACAGGGAGGAAAGCCGTTCACTATGAATTTCAGATGGACCTGATAGTGTTCTCAATTCTTGGTTTGTGGGAGCTAGTGGTTTGCTGAATCAGTACATTCTAGAGGTTTCACCGGATGGTAAAAATGGTGTAGGTCTGCTACAAGATGGGCAGTGAATGACTTTTAAGCGAACTGAAGATAGCCAAAGTGATCTGAGCGCTCAGTCAGGCAACATTCCGATTGTCCACATACACAAAGTTCTAATAAGGCTACAGAATCTGGTACGGAGTCAGGGAACTTCAGTTCACATGCGCATCAGCATGAACAATGGGAAAAACACATTTGATGGTATTACTTACTTGCCAAAATATCTAAGGGTTTCCTGCTGTACTCGGTATCAAGTTCAAATGTCATTTTCTACCACGCACAGCCCTGCAGGACCTGGAGCCTGCCAATACTATGAATCTCCCACTGAACCAGTGAGGATGGGGTGGGCCAGGTCAGGGGTGGGCGTGTCAGAGCCTGCTCTCTTTTCTCTGAATGCCCCCCCCCCATAGGTCCTGGCTGAGTTTCTCATTCAGGACACTCAGTTGTTCCCTGTGACATGGATTTTACCAGCACTACCCCTGTTGCCTTTCTTTTTCTCATGAGGCTGTTGACTTGGATTTATCCAGGCCTCTTCCAGAACTGTTTACATTCTCACCTCTGTCATGCTGACTCGCTCTGTGTACAGTGTTTAAGCTCAATAAATACATTGGCGTGAAGGAAAAGGTCCTCTGTGCGCTTACCATGTAATGTTCTATGGAGGCAGCGTCCAGCATGTGAGGCACATCAACACGTTTCACCAAGCAGGGCACGAGCCCTAGGCGATCCTCGAGCGGTGATACAGATGAAACCGCACCCTAGGGGTCTGTCTTTTGGGAGCCTCTGAGCGTTTTACTCTGTTATTTGTTCGGTTTGGCTGAAAGCAAGGGGAATTCACAAACAAACGTGATATGGACACAGCATTTGGTGACATCAGGGGAAAATAGTTCATGTAATTTTCTGAAGAACTCATCAAAAGCCAGGTTCTCAGGTGGAGAGTTTTGACACAGGACGCTTTCCTGAATCTCCAGCGGCTCACAGCCTCTTTCTCTCTGCAGGGCTTCTTCGTGTCTATCATCTACTGCTACTGCAATGGAGAGGTAGGTCGGTCTGAAGGCGTACCCCTGAAGGCCTCCAAATTGATTTTTGTTTTAATTCATTTTGTGCCTTTATGACAGAACACAAGACATGGTAATTTATAAAGAGTAGAGGTCCGTTTCTTACAGCTCTAAAAGTGGGGCCGTCTAGTGTCAGGGAGGCACATCTGACCAGGGCCTTCTTGTTACATCATCCCATGATCAAAGGCAGAAGCAAGTGAGCTCATGTCTCTAAGAGCAGGAGACTGACCTCACAACCGTGAACCCTTTCCTAAAGGACAGGATGCTTCTTCTAGCTAATTCTACATTAATTCTGGATAATACTAAAACTTTTGGTTCATATCAAGTTCTACAAAATGTCAATATGCTTCCTTAGAATAAATCTAAATGAAAATAAGTTAAATTCCATTAAAACAGACACATTTTACATTACAAGCTAAGGGTGGGATCATCTTAATCCATTAGAAAGCGGCCAGAGAGAAGCAACTACACGTTACACCAACACGTGGAGGATGCTTGTGACCCTACTGCTGCATAGATTGACTTTTTCCTCTCAAATTTCCAACTTACTGGAAGTCCCAGAAGGACAAGGACACTTGTTACTGCGGTAGATCAGCAGACACTTCCAAGTACACTGGATTCTACAGGATGTTGTTCGATGCAGAAGGCATTTAAGTGCCAACGTATCAACGCCCTGACTTACTGCTGTGTTGCTTTTACCTTAATTGGCAGCAGGGCTAAATGGGTCAGTGGTTTATTTTTTGCCCAGATGAACAGATAAGAATGTTTTGCTTCTGGTGACACTATCTTACAAGTTTTGCTTCTCCTGGTGCTCTCTGGAAAGAGTCAGTAGAAAGCATGTTTTAGTAGCAGGAATGGGGTTCAAATCTCCATACATTCAGACTGCAGCTGCAGTGCCTGCTTTTTCTATCTCCCATCCCCTCCCCCCAACCTCCTGTTTGCTCATGCAAACAGGTCAACAGCATGGCCATTTCCTTGGGAACTGAGTATCTACCTTCCTTGTCATTCTTCATGAAAAAGCAGAGCTGGACTTGGCGCAGGGGTAGGGGTTAGGCTGTTCCCACTCTCCCTCAGAGGCAAGGATGCAGAGATGCCCTGGCCCGTTGATGGCTACAACACAAAGGCATGGCTGTTGGGTCTTGAGAGAGTTCTAAGTGTCAGTAGAATTGTGAGCACTTTGTGGTAAATGTTTGAAGAACGGAGGTAGGGGATTTTTATTAGGTATGCTGGGTAGAATGAACAGCAGAATCTCCCTGCAGCTTTATGCTTTCTCAGACATTTTCATTTCATTTTCAGGAGGGCTGAGGTCATCTCTGAAGCTTTGGCCTGTTCAGTGCAGGGATTAAATGGACTTATCACGTGCAGACTCCCCACTGCCATTGTTTATCTCTCTTTCTTTCTTCCGATAAGGCAGTTGTTTGTATCAGTGGAACTTCTGTTCTCATTTAAATACTAAAAGTAACATTGACTGGGAAGGTCTTTGTGAGGTGTACAGAAGACACAGATCTGAAGAGTCTCTGGCCTAGAGGGACCTCAACCAGTGGTCATTATTATCATCACTCAAGTCTAAGCAAAGCTCTTCGTAACACGGGGATCCTTTATGGTTTCTGATACACAGCCTGTTTCTTGTGCTCTAGGTACAGGCAGAGGTGAAGAAGATGTGGACTCGGTGGAATCTGTCCATCGACTGGAAAAGGACGCCACCTTGTGGCGGCCACAGGTACGGCTCGGTGCTCACCACTGTCACTCACAGCACCAGCAGCCAGTCGCAGATGGGGGCAAGCACGCGCCTGGTGCTCATCTCTGGCAAACCCACCAAGAATGCCAGCAGACAGATCGACAGCCATGTGACTCTGCCTGGCTACGTCTGGAGTAGTTCTGAGCAGGATTGCCAGCCACAGTCCCCCCACGAGGAGACTAAAGAAGGTCCCAGGAGGCAGGGGGATGATGCTCCAGTGAGGGAGTCTTCCAGGCCAGTGGCATTCACCCCAGACACAGAAGGATGCAAGGGAGAGACCGAGCTTATCTGAGTCACACCATTTGTGGCTCCTGTGGCTCTGGTGGATTGGCAGATCTGGTGGTGTGTGAGGATCTAAGCTGGAAGACTGAAATTCTGTCTTTGCTCTTCTTTGTAAACCATGACATGTCAAGTGTTTTCTCAGCCAGTGACCTTGTGTTTGAAAGTCGATTGTGCGTGGACTCACTTACACGGATGCTAACCCACACTGCATCGATGTCTTTTTCTTCGTGCTGTTGTTTTCTTTGTTACAGATGGTATGTGGGATAAATTAAAAGTTTGTTTCAAAGATACATGTTTGGTCATTATGAAGATTTCCTCTCATCATTGCACATTATTCTTGAGAAACAACCAAATGTTCTTTCCCCAAGTCTGCAGCTCCCAGCATGTAACCCCCATGCTTTGCCAAATTTGCATTTCAGTATGTTTCAGTTATGAAAACATTTACTGAGTGCGCACTGCAGAGCAATACTGTAGTACGGACTCACTGCAAATTCTGGAGTAGGTTTTTTTACTATTGTCATCGATTTTACAATGACTCCTTGTAGACATAGATTCAGAGCAAAAGGCATTTTATTCTTTGCTAATTCAATTCAATTCTCAATCCTTAGAGGGTTCCTGTCTCTGTACAACTTTAAGCCTCTGACTTTCAGCCTCCGTACAATCTAATCTTCAAGCCTAACCCTATAATGTTTCAACCTCTGAGACTTACGGTTGACTCACTCACTCTGACTAGCTCCTTCTAAACTCAGAGCTGTGCTGAACTCAACTGACTCTTCCGGTTGGCTGATTCAACTCGCTCACAGTTCTGGCTCAAACTCTTCTCCAAGCTACTGGTTCAAACTGACCTTCTGAGCCAGCTGATTGTTTCTGACTGAACTCTTCTGACTCTGACTGACTCCTTTAACGTTTCTGACTGAACTGCTCTGCTCAGCTTCAAACTGACTCTCACTAATTCTTTCTCCCAAACTCACTCTTCTTCTGCTGAACTGCCTCTGTGTCTCATCTGACTATTCTCTGACTGCCTCAGCGTCTCTGCCTGACTCCCTAAGCTGAGAGCCTGCTTTGATATTGTGAGAGTTGGATGTGTCCTCACTCTGATTCACTCTGCTAACTCTTCCTTTGATTCATCACTTTGCCTATTCTCTCTGATTCTTCTTAGATGTCACTTCCTGTCTGACACCGACTCCTTCTGAGCTCTGCTTCCTCCTCTGCTTCTACTTGCTTCTGTCTTGGGGATTAAAGGCGTGTGCTACCACTGCTTTCTTTATATTGGGATTAAAAGTGTATACTAACATTCTTTCTACCCTAGAGCAGCCATGATGCCAGATTAAAGGATTAAATATTCCTCAACAGCTCTACTTAAGGTGGAGTCATTGAGTGAGTGTGGTTTCAGATGTATTTTACTGATTTTGAGACTCATACATTTACAGGTATTAACACATACACACACACACAACCAATGAAATAATTTAATGAATTCCTTCTGGTTGGAGAATGCTTCAAGACCTTGTACTGCAATATATCTTAGTTGTCTAACTCTCAAAAACTTTCCACTCATGTAGAAGAGGAATCCATGTTAAAGGCACGAGAACAGTGTATTTAGAGATATAAAACACAATTGAAGCTGCTACTTCTCCACTCTGCCGAGCGGCTTCAACAATGCGCAGTGGTGTTACTATGACGTAGGTGCTCTGATGCTTACATCCCTCCTTCCCTTTTTTTCTTCTCCGGGTCACAGCATGGAGTCACTTCCTTGGCATTCAGCTTATGAAGATGGCACTGTGCTTATTTAACCCACCCAATTCAGTGCTACCCTGTTGCCTTCTTGAGCTGCCTGCCTCTGAGGAGAGAACCATCATGGGCTGAGTCAGAGATTAAGTTCAGTTCTATGGCTAGTTTTATGCCAACTTTTATATCTTAGCTTCTTTGATAATTCAATTGATCCATTTAAAAAATGGAGAAACTTTTATAATTCAGTTGGCCCATTTAAAAATGCGGGATCTGTTCAGGCTACTTCAGAGAGATGTTATGATAGATTTTTAAAAAAGCACATATTAAAAGTACTTTGTGATATAAATATTCTATAGAAAAGCTGGCTTATGGCATTCTTATCATTATTTCAGGTTACATTTTTATTTTACCTTCTTATAAATGCCATTAATGTACACTGTCATACAGCAAGGAATGTTTAGGAAGGATATATTTAGAGAACATGGAAATGATGACTTTCTAGCATGCTCCAAATCCTAAGGCTAGACCACAACTTTTTTATATAACAGGTATGAGTAGAGGAAAGCCCATTTTTACACTTCAGATCTCCATCATATGAAGCAAAACTTCACTTTTTAAATAATCACTGTAAGGTGCTATATGCTCATGCCCCAGATGTTTGTCAATTTGAAAATACAAGAAGTTCCAGATGCAAGAGGTTTAAATGGTAGGGTAGGACACAGGAGTGTGGGAGGATATTTTTATATGGCCTACTGAAATGAGCATTAATGCTATATTTTTCTTTCAGTCAAATAAGAGTTTGATATTAGAGATAATACTTATTGTCCAAGATAAACATGAATGGTTTAAACAATATCACTCTTTACTGCACCTGTAAATGACGTAAAAATACATTGGTTACAGCATGTAGTATAAAACATATACATAGCCAACAACGTTGATTTTAAAATAGGAAGAAAGTTCATGATGTGCATGAGTTGTAGCATGCTGCTTGCACTCATAGACTGACATTAAATACTTCAGAATGGATCCCTTGGATAATGTGGGCACATTAATGACATTGAAGTAATTCACATCATAAGCCTTGTATTAGGTTCCACGATGAAGGCAAAAAAGGTTACAAACAGAATTGGGGTTTGCTAATCAGCTGACTTTAAAAACAGGGGAGGGAGGCAGATCGTCCAACCTCCCATCCTGGACTTTGGAGATGGAAGGGACTCTACATCAGGAAACACTTATGGCTTACAGAAGCTGGAGAGGACAAAGCAACAGTCCCTCCTGTGGAGCTTCCAGGAGGGAGGGCAGCTTTATGAACACCAGTCAGACCTGTGACTTCCCACCTACAGAGCTATAGAAGAAAATCATTGTTTGAGGGCTTTGTGGGAATTATAATGGTAACCACAGAAAACTATTACAGAGATTTATATGGATTTTCTAATAAGAAAAGAATTGAAACCGTCCATGACTGTTTCTTGGAAATCAATCATGGTGCCAGTTTTTATTGTATTTCCTGTGCTACACTTATAGGGAAGAAAACTTTCTTGATTGCTATCTCACTGTAACTTCCATGGTGTCAGCCATTGTTCTATCCTGGAAATTCAATGTTGATGTTGTTGGACAACACATTCATATGATTTCTAGGTGACGCGTTCTTGCACTGAAAAGACCATAAAGACTCCACCACAAACTCACAGTTTTGATAAACTCTCATCAAAGTGGCAGAGTACAAAATCATCATAAACACCAGTAGCTTTTCTATGCACCCCAAAAGCAAACTTGCTGAGAAAGAAATCAGGAAAAAACACCCCAAAACAAAACAACCTATTCACAATATCCTTACGTCAGCTAACAAACCAACCCAAAACAGCAAAGCGAAACAAAAAACATAGGGAAAATAAATCTAACTAGTGAGATCATGAAGCTCCACAATAAGTTCGAAAACAGCAAAGAAAGAATTGAAGATGTGTCAAGGTGGAAAGATCCCCAGGACCCAGGGCAGAACTGCTGTGATGGAAATGGCTGTATCATGGAAAGTGATCTTCAGGTTCAGCGCAGTTCCAATGGCATTCTCCACAGACCTAGAACAAACAATCCCGAAATTCATATGGAGGCATTAAAGACCCTGATATTCAGCACAATTCTAAACAGAAAGAATAATGCTGGAGGTATCATAATGTTGATCTCAAATAATAACCACCAAGTCATAGTAACGAAACCAGCACGGTAAGAAACAGGTGTGTAGACCAGACTAGACTAGACTAGAAGAGAGGTTCAAAGCAAAGCCACACAGGTACAGCCAGCTGAGTTTTGAAGAATTTCCAAAAAAAAAAAAAAAATACTGAGGCAAAAACATTTTCTTCAGGTACTAGTGCTAGAAAAACTGAGTATCTACATGTAGAAGAATAAAGTTCTACCTTTATTTCTTATCCTTTAATACAACTCAACTCAAAATGGATCAGATACCTTACTGTAAGGTCTAAAACCTGAAACTGGTAAAACAAAAATGAAGGAAGGCATTTCAGGACATAAGCATCGGCCAGGACTTTCTGGAAAGAATCCAGCAGCACCATTCGTATGCCAAGGTTTACAAGCAAGATCGCATGAAGTTAAAAGTCTTCTCTGTACTAATGGAAACAGCGGAGTGAAGAGACGGACTGCAGGATGTGAAGAAGCCTTTATGTTTTTATGTCTGGTAAAAGGGTAGCAGAAGAAATGCAAATGACAAAAAAATACTTTAAAAAATGTTCAACATTTTTAGCCTCCAGAGAAATTAAAGTTAAAGAGACTTTTCGAGTCCATCTCCAGTCAGAAGGGCTGTTACTATATATATATATATAATATATATAATATTATATATATATATATATAAAACCAATGTTGGTTGGGGTGTGCTGGTGGGAATGTAAACTGTAGAGGCCAGCATGGTAGACAGCAGAATTAGTGTTGGACCTAGGCATCCCACTCCTGGGTACATGTCTGGTGGGATACAAGTCAGCATACTACAGGGACACCTGTACACCCAAACTTATTGCTGCTCTATTTACAGCAGCCAAGACACGGAGCCAGTCCAAATGTCCATCAACAGGTGAGTGGATAGAAGCATCTGGTGCATATGCAATGGAATCTTATTTAGACATTAAAAACAAATGAAATTATATCATTTGCAGGAAAATGAGCAGAAGTGGACAACATGACAGATAACCCAGTCTCAGAGAGACAAATATTGTGTAGTTTCTCTCATATCTGGAATCTATCTATTATCTGTCTATCCATCCATCCATCCATCCATCTGCTGATATATATATATATATATATATATATATATATATATGCCATATATATGTGTGTGTGTGTGTATGTATGTATACATATATATATATATATATATATATATATATATATATATATATATATATGAGACTTTATGGGGAGAAACAGAGTTCCTAAAGGGAGAATCTAGACTATTTATTTATTTATTTATTTATTCATTTATTTATTTAGAGTCAGGGTTTCTCTATGTAGCCCTGGCTTCTCTGGAACTCACTATTATGTAGACCAGGCTGACCTCAACCTAGAACTCATAGAGATCTACCTGCCTTTGCCTCTACCTCCTGTGTGCTGGTACTAAAGGTATGGGCCACCATGCCCAGCCCGGAATTTGTATTATACACCCACACACACACCCCCACACACGAGACAAGAAAGCAGAAGGCTATGTGGTGGGAGAAAGCATAAGTTAAGTTAGAAGGGGAGGCAATGGGAGGCACATAAGGATACAATAACGTATAAAAGCACCACATCAAAACTCATTATTTTTCATGCTAACTGAAATTTAAAACATAATTGTAAACATCTGATTTGATGACATATATATATATATATATATATATATATATATATATATATATATATATATTCATCTTTTTTCTCATTAGACCCATTCTGCCCATTTTCTGCTTTAGTTTCTCTAAAATCCACGAATTCCATTGTTTAGTCTTCTCCATGTATTCAGAGAGGTTCCAGATTGAAAAGATGGCTGCTCTACACTTGTTTAAAATTAACATAAATAAATAGGTAATGTGGACCTGCCTACTATTTAGAACTAAGCATAATCTTTTTTCCCTGTATTTTATCACATGCTCTTCAACTTATGATGTGACTATACTCTGATAAATAAATAATTATTCAAAAGAAACACTTAACCTTTATAAAAGCTTAGCTTAGCAGATATCAAATGTATTCAGAACGGCCTACAGTCCATAATTGAAGGAAGTCAGGGCAGGAACTCAAGAGAGGAACCTGGAGTCAGGAACTGAGTCAGAGACCACAGAGGAATGCTGCTTACTAATTTGCTTCTTATGGCCTACTTAGCCTGCTTTCCTGTAGCATCCAGAAGTACCAGCCTGGGGCGGCACCACCAACTGTGAGCTCCACCCTCTCACATCAGTGGTTCCAGAAAATGAACCTCAGCTTTGCCCATAGGCCAATCTTGTCAAAATATTTTCTCAATGGAGGTCTCTTCTTCCCAAGCGACTCTGGCTTGTGTCAAGCTGACATAAAACTAGCCAGACTACATCCAACAGCAAATCTAGTTTATAAGAGAGTGTTGAATATGTTATGCATTTTCTTAAAATATTATACTGAAAATGAAAAACAAAGCAAAACAACAACAATGACAACAAGAACAACCCCTAGAATGGCTCTACAGAAATGCTCTCCCACGATCATAAAGTTGAAAAATCCCATGTTCAGGGTCCAAGTTAGGACCATTTGTGTTTTTGTTACGTACTCTGGCGTCATCATCCCCACTTCAACGACTCAGAGGCTGTTATCGATGGTTGATACTTTGCTGCAGATCAAAGGGACAGAATCAGTTGTGTTTTGCTTCAATGTTCTTGATTATTTTTTCACTCTTGTGGTCTTTTAAAACTTACTTTAGCACAGTCTAATAGCAAACCAAATCAATAGTAAGAAAGAGTAAGTGAAAACTGAACTATTTTGATGGTAAAAATTCCACTCATTTTGAGATTTTGGAAATCAATAATAGTGAGACTGTAGTTGTATATAAAAGAATTTTTCTGTCCCAGTATCTCATGACTATGAGGATAAAAATAACTTCTGAATTAAAATGCTCTTTTGAATTCCACCCAAAATATACAATTAGTTACAAGCAACTTAAATTCTGTTCTTAGACTACCTCGAGAGAGCATGAAAAATTTGCCCATGGTATTGTTGCAAAGTGACTTTGAACAATTTTATCTTTGATTACTCATCCCCATGGCATTTAAAGATAATGTTTGTGTTGGTTTCTAGTCATTCAGTATTATAAAAACTACTCAGTGGAAGCATCTATAAATGGCAGAAGCTAAATGTAATGGAGAAGCATTCACACTCTTCACCAACTATTAACATTTAAATTCATCTCTTCTTAGACTTGACATACTTTAAAACCGCATGTGATTTTGAGAGCTTATGTGTAGCATTTGAATAATGATTTGAGTAGCAGAAAGAGAAAAGCATTGAGCACTTGAGGCTGTGAGTATGTGTTACATTTGCTCACATTTTTAGTGATAGAGGAAGGGGACAGACAGAGGCACTTTTATATCTATGTGATGGGAGCACTTTGTGTTTCATCGTGTACAATGGAGCCTGCATGGACACACTGCTAATGGATTGCTGGTTCTGAGTTAATTCTCCAGCCCAGGTGGTGCTGGAGGGGTATAACGTTTGATTTTGGCAGCCAGCAACTAGACTAGGGATTTTAAGAAATACTTGAGTTTAGTAGTCCCGAGAATGAGCAAAGAGTGCAAAGAATGATACTAAAAAGTCTTAAATATTGCAAGTCTAGAAATGTGGCTGACTCCTTGACCAGAGGGTCAGGACCAGGCACCAGAGTGATTGGCTGCTGTGGCCTTCCCTCCCTATCCAACCTGCTGGCTAGAGATGAGATCTAAGGCATGCCTTTGTTTCCCCTTAGGGTTTGGATTGGTTTTCTTTTCACATTGCCAAGTCTCTGAATTAAGTAAAATTAAAGATCCCATTCTTGTTTCAACTCATTTGTGTTTGTGGTGACAGGTATCAAGAGCTTAAGTATTCTGTTTCTGTTGGGGTGTTCAGCAGACTCTGACTGACCAAAGATGTTTCCAGAGGCCTCTCACATTGACCTCCCCAGAGCATTGCTATGTCTTTAACATCCCCAGGTGAAAGGTACCTCCAGTTTAACTTACCATGAAGGACAATGGGAGAATCTCATTCTAATATTTCTGTTGGCTACCTGTTATTTTCAAAGCTGGTATTATGACTTGGGAAAGAATGCCCCTCCAAATCACAAGGGCTTTGTAAAGTCACTGTATGCATAAAAATTGCAATGTGCAACTAAACCCTGCTGAGTCCTGTTTTGAATAAAACTTGGTCTGATCATGGAAAGAATAAATATGATTTTTCATGTTTGTTTTTCCTCACACAGAAAATAGCTATTTAAAATAGGACTTACTTAAATAATGCTATTTCCCTGTTTAGAAAAATCTTATTTTCTTCTGACTTAATCAGAAAAACAAGACAAACCCAGACTGAGAGTTATTTTGCAGGTTGGTTGGCTGGTATTCTATAAGACTGGTGCTCATGTAGAAAGGTATCTGAGATTATCACAGATCAGAGAATGGGCAGACATGTCTGGGCTGACACAGAGCAAAACTCATATACCAGGACCTTCTAGTTTATAACCGTATATCATATTGACTTCACTTTTGGAATAATTAGTAATTACTAGATTTCTTTATTGACATTTTAGGGAAAGTTTTACTGTCTCCACAATCTTTGGAATGATGTCTTCATTTTCATTCTAGTGGAATTTCTGGTGCACTGAAGGGTAGTTGGTAAAGTATAGGACTCCACAGCCAAGTCTGGAAGTTTTACTGTGTTGACTGTAGCCTTGTTAATCTCCAACACACACTATTCTGTATGTTTTCTACTGATAATCATTCCTTTGTAAAATATCAATTTCTATGATGTAATTCTTATATGATTCTCTTTGAGAATGGAATAGTCACAGAAATTCTATAGTTCTCTTGTCATAATTTGCACGCGTGCACACACACACACACACACACACACACTGATAACAATATACAGATTCTTTTCTTCTTCATAGCATTTAAAGCTAGTTGCTTCAATCATTGAACTGTCAAGTGGCAATGGTGATACATCAACGTACTTGATTTAACTAATACGTACTTAACCCAGACTGAATACTGTGAGTTTAGCGTACAGAGATAGATGACTATTCCTGCTTCAAAAAGCTCACAGTTGAGTTTAAGAAGAGGAGGTAGGCTAGAAGATAGTTGTGGGAATGGAGAGGCAAATGCTTTAACTGTGAATGACAAAGAAGGCTTCTTATGGAGATAAAGTTGAATATTTTAGAAAATATTTATTTATTATTAATCAATTAACTGTGTGTGTGTGTGTGTGTGTGTGTGTGTGTGTGTGTGTGCATGGCATGTGAAGGTCAGAGAACAGCTCTTGGGACTTCATTCTTTCCTTCCAGCTTGTGGGATCTGAGATAGAACTCAGGTCATCAGGCCTGCATGCAAGTGCCTCTACCCACAGAGCCGGGTCTTCCAATGACTCAAAGGTAAATCTTTTAAACAGAAGAAATGAGACGGCAGAAGGAGGATTCGTGTTCTAGGCAACTAAAACTTGCCGGAGTCTAGCCTTGGCTTGAGGTCAAGGTCTTGAGAAAGGGATGCCTGGGAGCGACGCAAAGAATTGATACAGGAGTCAAAAGCTGGTATAAGCTGGCAGCTAGTCATCTCAGAAGAGCATCAGAACTTAAGAATCCCCCCCCCCCTCTCTCTCTCTCTCTCTCTCTCTCTCTCACACACACACACACACACACACACACACACACTTTCTCTCTGTTTCTCTACTTTCTTTTTCTTTCTCTCTCTCTCTCTTTCTCCTTCCTTCTGCTTCTCTTTCTATTGCTTTTCTGGAGCATGAACCAGCCCAATCTTTTATTTACTAAAAGTACATTGCAGATTTAACAGTTTATCAAGATCAAACACATTCAGAGCTTCACAGAAAAATTGCATAGTTACATTTTTCTAAATTCCTGTGCTTACTTGGTACACTAAGCAAGAACAACTCTCATTGTAACAGCTTAATCTTCAACTTGTCTCTTCTCAGAAAACCTCTATCACAATGGTTTACTGGCAGTTTGCAGGGTGCCCTGCTTGCAGTTTCAGCATATATCAAACAGAAGGGCAAAAGGTGCTGGACAGAAATTTTATATTTATAGATTTTAAGCTTTCTTTAGTTTTTCTACTTCTTCCCTGTATCTATCCAAATTTCAATCATATTTTGTTTTTTATCATTAACAGCATCTATTCCGCTTTCTCTTGATTATCTATTTTTCTTGTTTCTGGGGCTCTCTGTAAACCCCTGCTAGCTCAGTAGTATAATTATTGTCCCTGAACTTGATCACATCATATAGGTCCTAAAAGTTCTTTAAGGAACAGTTCATGCACAATTTCATCTTGTCCCTTAACTGACTTGCATTTAGTGAGGCTGACCCCAGTGGCAACATACTTTAGGGCATTCACAAAGGTTTCCATCTCAGGGTCATTAGATTGCCTTCTTCTTCCTTATCAAAGGACTACCAAGAGGGTAGGCTCCCATGGAGACATTTGCCTAGGTCTCATTTACAGGAACAAAGGAAGCTTTAGAGAGAAAAAGAAAAAAACAGCTTATAGATACTAGTAGGCCTATTTGTAGAGCAGTTATTGCCAGATGTTTTCTGCAGAGGTGGCTTGCCAGAGGCTGGAGCTGTGCAGACATGCAGACATGCCGTTCCTGGCAAAAACTGCAGGTAGAAAAGTATGGGGGAGTGGAGCACACTTGGAGAACTGCAAGCTTCCCTATGAAGTATGAGTGTGAGGGAGAAATGCAACCTGGACGGAGGAGGGGAAGATGGGGAAGAGCTCTTAGTCCCCAACCTTAAAGGTGGTGAAGACTTCCTGACAGCTTAAATAGCAAGTGTGCATCCTTTCCTTTGCATCTTCAAAAGACTTTGTTTTTAAAGAGAAGTTTTAGATTCCCAGAAAAACTGAGAGGAAGGCTTAGAAGTATTTCTGCATTCTTCTCCCTCTGTTCTTCCAGATGCAGTAGAACACCAATGTCTGTCTTCCCTGCCCCCTTTGTTCCCATCTCCTGTAAATCCCATAGATCGTCCCCTTCTAACCCTCCCACTCCTTGCTTTGTACCACCTTGCAATCCCAGCAGACAACCCCTGCTAACCCAAAGGCCTCTCCTGCCAGGGCAAAAAGTAGGCTGAAGGCAGATCCACACCTTTCCTTCTGCCCCCCACCTCCCTCCCTGATCAAATTCCCCCAGTCTCATCCTCAGTTCTGTAGCAGAACACCTGCTGTGGTCTTCCTTTCCTCTCTGACCTCATCCCCAGCAGATCACAAAGATCTTCTTCCCCCAACTCATCCCTCCAACACCAGCAGGCATTCCTGGGAACACAGCAGCTGAGCAGGTCAGGGAAACAGGTAAGCCAATTGAAGACCTTCACCACACCCTGCTCTCCTCCAAACCAAATCCCCCAGTCCCATCCCTATCTCTGCAACATAACCTGCTGCAGTCTTCCTTCGCCCTCTGTCCATGTCACTTGTGGATCTCACAGACCTTCCCCTCCTAACCTCCTTCACCCCACTTGTTGTTTTATCCCAGCCGGGTACTCCCTGTTAACCCACAACCACTCCTGCCAGGTAAGCAGGTAGGCTCTAGGTCCTCCCTTGTCCTGCTGTTCCTGTATCTCTAACCTGCCAGTCTCCTCCCCAGCACTATAGCAGACCCTCTGTCATGACCTCTCTTCATGGTCTACCTCCATTCTAAGAAGATGAAATAAGCAGATCCTGGTTGAACACTCTGCTCTTCTCCTTCCTGTGACACCTTTCAAAGCCTAGCCTATCCTCATTCCTACGTGTCAGCTCCCAATCCTTGGAACATGCAGCTCTAAATGGGATGTCTTCATCAAATCCTCCTCTCAGAGCTCAGGGAGTAGAAAGGTGTAAGAGCCTGGGGGCGGGGCATGAAGGACATCAGGAGAACAAGGCCCTCTGAATCAACTGAACAGGGTCATAAGAACTCACAGAGGCTGAAGTAGTGAGCACAGGGCCTACATGGGTCTGCATCAGGTCCTCTGTGTATAATAGCTTTCAGCTTAGGTTTTAATGAGACTCCTGAGAGTGTGAGCGAGTGGTCTCTGATTCTTCTGCTTGCTCTTCCTTCTTTTGGGTTGCTTTGTCCAGCCTCAATGTGATGGTTTTTGCTGCGTCTTATTATATTTTATTTTTTCATGTTCGCTTGTTACCTGTTAGATACCTGCTCATTTCTAATCGGGGACAGAAAGGAAGTGGATCCGGAGGGGAGGTGAAGTGAGGAGGAAGTGGGAGGAGTAGAGGGAGGAGAACTATAATCAGGATATATTGTATGAGAAAAAACTATTTTCAGTAAAAGAGGGAAAAAGAAGTATTTCTACATGCTTTGTATATACGCAAATGTATATACACAGCCTTTGCCAACATCAGCAGCCCACACCAGCTGATACATTTGCCATGAACGAGGAGCCTACTTGTACACTTCAGTTCTTATCATCACAACTTTATGAAGTAAACACATCATCGCTATGCACAAGGAAACTTAGACAGATAGAAAGTAGCTTGCTGGACAATTTTCTTACTTGATAAACCAAAAGTGTTCACCAGCTGTGAAAGGCTGGATATTAAAGCTGTATTAAAGTAGCTGGATATAGGTCATGAAAGCAAGATGGCCAGCATAATGTTTGAAGAAGACCTTTCGGCATGGCTCTGCCACCCTCCTGGTCCCACTTTTTGTAGCTCACTGTACAACACAGAGCCCTGTTGGCTGTGCCTTGACTCCTTGGAGACTTTACTAAGTGTTAGTTCTCATGCTTCAGTACCAAGAAGAATTACAGCTGTGTAGTTGAGGCTGTAACAGCTGGAGCCTTGGCAGGGTCAGGCTTTCCCTATACTCAGAGGCATTCAGGCAGAATAGCAACTAGTCTTTAGGAAGTATTCATAACTGTAAAGTAATATTAACACAACTTCTGCATGTCTTTTTGAGTTCCTTATTCTGGTCAGAAATAGCAGAACCATATAAGAAAAGTTAACACTGAAGGGACAGGTTTGAGTGAAGCTTAAAGTGTTACGAGGAAGATGTTCAGCACAACTGTTCACTGTGTGACTCAGTTCCTGCCCCGTTAATCTTTGGGCAATGGGTTAGTTAAACATATATGGTTTAACTTCCAATAATTGGGGAAATTTTGTGATCAGAAAATCTACTCTACATTGTTTAATTTTTTTTTCATTTAAGATTGATTCTTATCAAAATTTTTCTTTGTTAATGATTCACATCTGTTTAAAGGGAATGTATATTCTGTTGTTAAGGAATAAACTAAATTTAACATGGCGCCATATCACATTCATATTAATATTGTGCTATTAGTCACGGGCACATGGTTAGCATTGTCGAGTGGTGCTTTTGGAGTCTTTCCTAAGATTTCTTTAAATCTTAATGCACAGCCACCCTTTATTCAGTGCTGTATAGTTTGTAATCTGGGAATGTCCGAGGAACATGTACAATGCAATTTCTGAGGGCAGGACACAGTAATGCTCAATTTTACCCAGGTTCACCAGGATGTTCACAGTGGTTTAGTTCTCAATTAAAGTTTAATTTTCAATAGAAACAGAATCCTTCTTATCAGTCACAGAAAAGCCAGAGTCACGTGCTTAGAAAAGTGGCAGAGGCCTTAATGTCTAGAATTAATAGGAGAAAGTATCTGAGGAGTTGTGTGCATTAACAAAAGCCATAGGAAAAATATCATTTAAATGGAACTTTACTCTGGGGAAGAAGACTGAAAGAAATTATGAGAAGGTTTTCTGTTTTATTTCTTGACAAGGTCACATAGACACTGTCTTAGTTTTTTGTTCACTAAACCCAAGCTGGAGTCATCTGGGAGGAGGGTACCTTAATTGAGGAATTGCTGCCCCCTCCCCCAGATTGGCTTGTAGGCAAGTCTGTGGGACGTTTTCTTGATTGTTTATAGGTGTGGGTAGCCTCAGACCGCTTTGGGCAGTGTTACCCTCAGGCAGGTGGTCCTGGGTTGTATAATAAAGTAAGATGTACAAGCCATGGGGAGCAGCCAGTGAGTAGCTCTCCTCTTCAGTCTTTGCTTCCGTTCACTCCCCCAAGGTCCTTGCCTTGAGTTCTTGCCCCTCCCTTCATGATAATTGTAAGCTGAAACATACCCTCTTCTCCACAAGCTGCTTTTCCTCATAGTATTTTATCAGCGCATAGAAACCTAATTGAGACAGATGTACATATATATTAAATACTCCTTTATCTCTGGTGTGAAAGTGGAACACATAGGAGTTCTTCAAAATGCTTCAGCAGTCATATCCAGCTCACAGTTTGGCCCAAGAGCAAATTGTAAACTAACTCAAAACATGGTGAGATTTTTTTTTTCTGACTTTGTAACTCAATTTCACAGTTCTCAAGCATGAACTTTGTAGATGACAATGTTGGCTTACAACGACAAGTTGGAAAGCACTGGAAGCAAAAAATAACATATTGTGAAATCTGTGGCATATACAGAATTTCTTTCATGCTATTTAATTAATTTAAACATTAACAATACATTTATATTTAAAGTATTTTCATTTTACTTCAGGAATATTTATGAGATGATTAATGTATATGTTCAAACCTTAGTGTGTACGCTGGATGGACAGTTTATTAAACATTCAGATTATCACATCCCACTAGTAAAGCAGTTCCTGGGCTAAAATTTAGAAACTTTCATGTGCCACATCCATTCCAGGTGCTTTCTGTGAAGACACTTCAGTTGATGTTCACTTGAGAAATAATGAGCAAAAAGAGTCACACCTGACATGTTACAGTTCTGAAAGTTGGGAAAGATTTTCCTAAAGCTTTCAGGATAAGCACACTTGAGTCAAAACTCCTTGGGCTTGGGGTGTATCTAGTTCTAGAGTGGCACTGGTTTTAATCCTGGCACCACAAACAGAAATAGAAAATTGTGTTAGGGTAAATAACCAGCATATAGTTGTACTCACTTTGTAGAGAAATGTGCACTTACCTAAAGTTTCCAAGATGTAAGGATCTTGGAAAAATTTGGAAGTTTCATCTCTGTCATTATATGGTATTTAGCAAGTTAAAAAAAGGATACTGACCCATGTGTAGTTACAGTAATCTTTAAAAAAAAGCTCATTCTCTTGAAGAGAAAGTAGCAAAAAATGACTACATAACCATAAAAATATTTTCAACACACTAATGAAAGCTAGTTGAAGAGAGGAATTGAATTTTGCAAGGCATATAATCACAATTCAAGTAACAATATCTAACCACCTGCCCTATACTAATCTCTTCCACAGCTTTCCATAGGGATAACAGGCAAGATAAAACATGTTTCTTCTGTTTCTGCAAAGACACTGTTACTCGCAATGATGTGTAAGCTAGAATGTATTCTAAGCTACTATAAAATGATCAATTGAGTTTGTTCCAATGCACTTAGAATGTAAAAGTACAAACACAATTAAGAGCAAATATACAGTTAATTTTGGGGTAGGGATATTCTTTGCTAAAATCTGGAAGGTAAATTTCAATGTTAGGTGGGATCAGGGCGAGAGGTTGTGGGAAACATCAGAGATCATCACTTTATTCCATAGGTAAATACTTGAAACCTCTAGTGCTGCTGTGTGGTTACCAACTGCCTAAAAGTATAGCTCCAAGAGCTGAAGAGCATCTCACAAAACCCACAATACCAGAGATGAGAAGCCTTGTTTGGAATTACTGGCAAGGGCTGTATAAGAGAACCCCAAAACATTCAGCCTGTTGCTGATGCCTTTGGTTACCCCCAAGAGGAAGAAGTTAACTCCCTATTGCTGAAGACACCATGCAATTCAGAAATAGGGCCCAGAGTCTCCTGAGCTGGAACCAACTTGAATACCCTTTCCCTGGAGACCAGCTTTCTTGGTACCAGAAGGTACCATGTAATCTTCCAAAGAAGGGAGGCAACCAATAGACCTACCCGTCTATAATGCCTATGAAACACACCAACAACCAGCATGGCACAATAACCTTAGGGGTGGAGTAGTGGTACATATATCTTGGTAATAACCAATAGTTCTCTAGTTGGACTTAAAACCCTCTTAACAGCAGGGAAACCATGCCTGGTACTGGAAAACTAGCTAGTTACTCAGTACTAGTGAAATCATAGTTACTTGAGAATCTAGAAGAACTAATTTGCTAAACCAGCATAATCCCTAACCACAATCTATAAACATTCATAATATTTATACTTCTACCCACAGACAAGGAAATTTCTCTTTGCAACAGATGGAGATCTGAGTTTCTTCAAGTAGTCTTTTGTTTATGTTTTAGTTTATAGATGAGTAACAGTTTGACACTCTGCCAAAATACTTGGTTTCCTTAGATCAAAAGGTTATAAACTATACATTTTACTAGTTTTGGGGTACAAAGGTGATGTAATTATAATACAGCTAACAAAGTTTCTGTAGAGTAGTGAATCTATTCTGTTGTTAATCATATATAGAAAAAATGATTTCCATTTGCAATTTCACTCTTAATCCCTCTGATACCACATTATAGTATATGAGGCCATCAGAATACCATTTTGAAGCAAAGAAGTAAATGCAGGTTTTGTTTCTTCTGGCAGTTGATTTGAAAGACATCCTAATCACCATTTAACTGGCTTCTCAACAAGAGCTTAGAATTTTAAAAATGGTAAATATGAGATGGTAAAAAAATTGTTGATGGAACACTGTCCACTGCTTCAGAATTGCCGTGGTTACTGCTGTATTGCTGTGATGAGATGCCATGACCAAGGAAACTTTTATGAAGCATTAGTTGGAGGCTTGCTTATAGCTTCAGAGACTTTATCCATTATCATCATGTCAGGGAGCATGGCAGCATACAGGTAGGTGCTGGAGCAGTAGCTGAGAGTTACATTCTGATCTGTAGGTACAGAGGCAGAGAAAAAGAGAATGGGCCTGGCAAGAACTTTTAAAAGTACAAAGTCCAACACACAGTGACACATCTCCTCTAGCAAGGCCACACCTTTTCCAACAATGCCACATCTCCTAATTCTTCTCAAATAGTGCCACTCTCTGGGACTTAAGCATTCAAATCTAATGAGCCTATGGGGGCTATTCTTATTCAAACCATCTAAACAATAAAGATTTTCTTTTGATAAGTAGAAGGAATACGTGATACACAGTAAGAAGTACAGTATACAATTCTATAAGCCACTAATAATTATTATCAATTATGTACCATATATAACTGTGCATAATTTGCTGTGACCTGTAGTATCACCACAGAATGAGTAATTTACTGTGCTTAGACAACATGGTGTCTACAAAGTCACAAGACAATAGGAATTTTTTCAGCTCAATAATAACAGGGGACCCGTATTAGATACGTGGTCCATTGATAACCAAACAGTTGATATGTGCATAGGACCATGAATGTTATAAATAAGTCTGAGTTTTGGTGTTACTTTCCTGAGTAACATTTTATTATAAAAAGCAAAGAAAGTCCACATGTATTTTTCATTTTCTAAATGAAGTATATCCTTTTTACTGGATAAATTAAGAAAGAAATAGTCTTGAGGCAAAACAGAAAATGAAAAGTGCCTTGAAAACAGGATGTGCAGATAGAGGCTTTTAGTACTCATTTGTCTAAGTGCCTGTCAATATTTTGATTTTTCTTACTCTGAATTAGTTTAAGACCTCTTAGAACTGGCACTGTTCATCACATCACTGTCAGCCTAAGTTACTTTACTGAGAGGACACTGTGATAGCAGGACTGGCTACATTTTAGCACAAACCCACTACAGTCTTTTACCATGCTCCTAAGTGAACATTCCTTAACAAGGAAAATTGCTGGATAGCTCAATTCGTAGGTTATAATTTCTTCTTCTGTGGATTATTTTGTTTCTGTGCACATTTATTTAATTTATCTTTATGTATACACAGCAACATTGCTTTCTGTTCTCATGAAAATTGGTGAAGCAGCTCTCCTTCGATGGGCCTTTTAATAAAAAGAATGTAAAAAGTTGATAGCAACCAAGAATATAGAGCGAGCAAATACAGGGCACCAGTTCTGCTATGGGCAATGCAGTCTGTCCTGCTGTTTAGAACTTTAACTGGTTACTTAGAAGTAGAGGAGCAGGAAGTGTCATCTCTAAGGAACAAGTCCTTTATCACAGTTGCTCTACTGAAGAGCAGATATTCCCATGGAATCCCAAGGCTATAATTCTGGATGAGGCCTGGCTTCCTTCAGATACTTTGATCAAAAATAACACATCATAGTAAACTGACTACACAAGCAGTTTGAAAAACCCAGCTGTCTTCTGTGAAGACATTATACTGCTTTTTCAAAACTGGAAAACAATGATGTCTCATCATCCTTTTTTTGCTTTAAAAAATTCAATTTTTTTTCACACAAAGTCGAATGCCCTATATATTAGTCATAACAAATATACTATTTTTAGGCTCCACCCACTTGAGCAGGTAGTTCCCTAGCTCCACCCAATCTTGGCCTTGGGACTGGGAGCCTCTGGTGCTGTGGCCATGGTGCACTGGGAGCCCCCTGGGTTTGGCGGTGGCTGCCACCAAGGTCCACAGAGACCCTGGGCCTTGGCAACACCAGCTATAGCACTAGTGAAAAATCTACTTGACCCAGCCACCCCAGCCACCTCAGATGCTGCCCCACACTAGTCACCGCCGCTGCTGGTCACCACATTTCTGGAGATGGTCCTCTCAGTCCTGAGCAGACATGGGACAATGGTGTGGGACAGACCATCTCCAGAGCCTTGAAACCCTGGGACTCTAACGTCCTAGAAACTGTCCCTCAGAAAGGAATAGGCACTCTGCCCCTCCATAAGTTCTGTAAGTGTACCTAATGTTAGTAAAGTTCAAAGTTTAAGTTGTTCAATTACCTCAGAATTAGAATTTATTTTATAGGACCTAAAGTCGGTTCAGGGCACAGGTATATGGGTCTCTCTCCCCAGATTATTCAAAACCCACTAAACTCTAAGGTCAAACCCTTTCCAGCCCCAAAGGCAGAAAAGTTGACATTTCAGGGTGAAAAATGTGTACTCAAACCCACCAATCATCAAGCAATCTCTAAACCTGAAAACCCACCAATCTCTGAACTCAGAAAATCCACCAGTCACTGAGCTTGAAACCACAGGCCATGTGGTTAGCTCTGCCCGGCCCCAGAAATTCGATATAAAGGCCTAAGCTTTGCTTAGTCTTTCCCTGCTTCTCCTTGGAGTGGAAGCAGTCACTCTCCTGGATCCCTCCCTCCAAATAAATCTCTTTGGTGAGATTTGCTGCCTGCTGAGACTCTTTTATTGGATTGAAGCAAAGAAGTGAAGAGAAGAAGAGAAGCAGAGGTGAAGAAGAAGAGGCAAAGCGGAGCTGAACACCTCAGCTCTGCTGGGCTGAGCACTTCAGTCCTGTTGGGATAGCCTTCCTTCAGGGCAGCATCACCTCTACAGGGGCATCTCTCCCTTTGGTGCTGTGTGGTCCCTGGGCTCCTGACTGCCAGGGTACCCAGGTTTGAGTTGGAAAAAAAACCCTAACACTCTTACTATTTTTCAATCATGTATAATATTTAGTTACTTATAAGTGCCGCAGTATTAATTTCTAATGTGGTAAACATTGATAGGTATAATTGGCAAAAATAAAAAAAAAATGTTTGGTGTTTTCAATTCTCCTCCCTGACTTTCATGTCTTATGTATGTGAGACCCACTGACTGTGTTAGAACCTCATAGGCTTGGGTAAGAGGTTGGTTAATGGAGCATGTAACATACAGCACTGAAGAAAGTGACACCCCTCCTCTATCTTCCATTAATGGCTACTGATACCCCAGAGAGGAGTGTAACCTCAGGAGCCCTTCCCCCATTCACATGACTGTTGATGGGCTGAATCTTGTTCAAGTGTTATTCAGGTAACCATAGTTGCAGTGAGTTCATAAGCAATTTTGCTATGTTATGTTCAGAAGATGTTATTTTGCAGATGCTCCTAGCCCTGCACTTGGTCTCTCTGTGTTGTTAGTTGGTACCAATTTTTAAAATATTATTTTTAGTAAAATGATCACTGGAGGAGAACTTGAATGCCATGTGTGCTTTTGTGTTTCATCATTCCAACCTTTCTGCCAATAAGCTCTCCCCTAGAGTCTATGCTTACATAGCCGTGGGTTTTTACTATGTTAACAGTATGCATGAATACAACTAAGTTCAACTAAAAGAATAGTTGATTACCCCCGTAAAGTCCTGGCACTAGTACACCAGAGGACATATCTTACCTGGAAGGTCCTTATTTTACCCTGCAGTGTCCAGTGCTGGATAAGACCTTAGATATATTTTCTTCCCCAACAGCCTGAACAGCACTTTCCAGTCATCAGGAAGGGAGTTTCCTGGTTAATTTAAGACTGATTCTCCCTGCCCTACAACTGAAGCATGTGGCATCTTCAGTGGTAGGGTCTTACCATCCAGCTATAATGGACAGTGAGGAGCAACGGCTATAGCCTGTCTCGTTTTGGGTGCCTCAGGGCTTCCCTGAACCATAGGGAAGTGACCTATGGCACTGAGATTTTAATTTTAATAACTGATGTCATCTAGGAGCAGCATTGCTCTCACTTGCAGGATATCTCTGTTCAAACGGTTTTCTTTTTTAAAAACTATGCTTGAATTAGTTTGCAAACTATTGGGGTCTCATAAAACTTTTCCTATATACTTGGCTACCCCTTCCCATTTTTCCTATCACCTTGTTTCCATCCCCAATTAAACCCTTAGCTCACAGTATTTACCTTATTCTTTCATATCACATGTGCTCTACCCCTTATTATTGTACTTTTTATTTTAGAGCTATCTAAGGGCAAACATTTCTGGCATTGGAAAAACTGATTTCCCTTTTGCCTTTCAGATACCATGCCTCAAAATTGGACTCTTCTAGAGGAACATTTAATCTTTCAATCCAATAACATGGCTGCTCTAGCAAAGGATTACATTGAAAGGCCTATGTGATAGACATTTGATCTCTGATCTGGCAGCATGGCTGCTGTAGAGTAGAAAGAATGTTAGTACATGCTTTTAACTCAATGTAGCACACACTTTTAAACAAAATTCAGAAGGCAGTGGTAGCACACGCCTTTAATTCCAGCTCAGTAGAGAGAAGCAGGGAGTAGAAGCAGAATGTAGTAGCAGAGACAGGAAGCAAAGCTCAGAAAGAGGTGGAAGCAGGCAAGAAGCCGTGAGAGCTCAGAGAGAAGGAAGCAAGGTAGAAGCAGAGTGTGGAAGCAGAGCTCAGACAGAAGTAAGGTGGAAGCAGACAAGGGGCAGAACACAGAGAGAAATGGAGAGTTAGTTCAGTCAGGCAGTTTGAGTGCATTTAGCTCAAGTTAGGAAACTTCAGTTAGGAAGGAGAAACTGAAAAGAGCAGAGCCAGTCCAGAATAAGCTAAGAGAGAAAGTAGAGAGTCAGAAGCAGACAGTTTATGATTTATAGTTCAGAGTTCAGAAGAAGCTAGTCAGAGTAGGCTCAGTCAGCAGTAAGTCTCAGAGGGTGAAATGATCTAGGTTTAGGTTTGAAGATTGGATTGTATAGAAGCTGTTGCGTTTTCTAGATCTGAGCTAGCATCTTGAAGATTAGATTGCTTAGAGGCTGAAGCCTTCCAGGTCTAGGCTTTAGATTGTATGGAGGTTGAAACCCTCTAGGATCAGAGATTGAATTGGCAAAGAATAAACTGTCCTCTGCCACGAACCTACAAGAGTAACAAAAAATAAACCATCACAAACATCGATGTCTCCAAGAGTGAAAAGAAGTAATTCAGAATATAGCTAGTCAGGTTGAGCTCAGTCAGTATTAAGTCTCGGGGGCTGAATGGTTCTAGATTTAAGGTTTATAGGTTAGATTGTACCAAGGCATGTCTACAGAATCTTTATTAGAAAGTTTAAACTTAGAAATTTAAAACCTCAAATTCAACAATAGGTACAGGATTCGAAGTAGGAATAAAATGGTTTGAATTAAATCTCAACCAGCCATAATTGGCGGGTCCTGTTTAAGAGTTTGGCAGGAAAAATTCATATTATCTGCAATTCTTGATGTGGGGAATTTGAAAAATGAATGCGAACTGTAAGCTGCTCTGATAGCTGCCAAATATACCAAAATGTATGTGTCAATGAAAGTGGAGCTGGCCTAGGTGGCACCCAACAGTACTCAAGACACACATGGAACCCAGGTAGGAAGAACATGTGTTTAAGGACGGCTAGACCTACATATCAAGGCTGTGTCTCAAGATGAAACAAAACAAAATAAGACAAAACCAAACCAAACATTGAGAAAGGAGGGAGTGGTGACAGGCAGGGAGGGATAACAGAGAGAGGGAAAGGATGAAATAGTAGAGATAGAGAGCAGCAGAGTTATCCAGTAGTAAGAGACTGAGGACAAAAGCTTCAATGAAGTAATCCTTAGTCATGCAGCATTTAAAGTCATTGTCGTGTGTAAGCACTTGATATTTAACGGATATTGTACACAAACCAAATTACATTTAGTAAATTATCATTAAGTTCTGTTTCTCTCAGAGACAATTTGAATCCCAAAGAGTAATATCCTGCCTTCTCCTCACTCCTCAGTCACCCTTCGTCACCTGGGGGACTATGGTTCCAGGTCATGGGATGTGTCCTCGGTGGGATTCAGTTATTAGGAGAGATTATGACATCTGTCACTTCCAAATCTTCCAATCACACACAAAAACTGAGACTGTCAGTGTGGAGACCACCCTCTGCACATCTGTTCTTTCATTTGACAAGGGGAGTTAATTGCTTGATGTTACTCCTCTCTAGACAGGGGTGAGCAAAGGGTACATACATCTGAGAGGAAGCCAAAAGGAGGAAAGTAGGACTTCTCATGATGCTATCTGGGAGAAGCAAGCAGACAATTCAAGAAAGAAGCAGGAGAGTGAAGTGTTCAGCCCAGGGCACAGTGTAGAGATCAGGATCTCAGATCTGAGGGACTGAGATAGGGAGTGAGGTGTGTCATATTCTCATTCTGGAGACATTTCAGCTGTGGCTGTTGGCAGTCGCTGTGACCTTAGATAAACCAGGTGTTTGATGCCATGCACTTCCAGTCAGCTTCTCTGTGAGGCATTGCAGCTTCCTGGGCTTGAGATAAAGATCATCTGGACACCCCCTTTTGGAAACAGGCACTGTGAAGGCTATTCTTGGTTGTCAACTTAACTACATCTGGAATTAACCAAAATCCAAAAATGGGGGGCACACCTGTGAGAGATTTTTGCTTAATTTGAAATAGGTAGATACACTTCTAATCCAGATCTTTGAGGTAGGAGAGAATACCTTTAAAATCTGGGTTATACCTTCTGCTAGAAGCCTACATAAGGACATGGAAGAAGGAAGCTTTTTTTTTTTTTTGCCTGCTTGCCCTCACCTTGCTAGCAAGTCCATTCCTTCACTGGTATTAGAGCCCACTTCTTCAGGATTCCAGCTGAAGATCAGCAGAGATATCCAGCTTCGTAGACTGAGCAACTACTGAATTCCTGGAATTTCCTTTCTTCACAGCCAGTCATTGTTGGATTAGTGGGACTGCAGCCTGCTCGTCATTCTAATAAATCCAACCTAACTAATAAATCTAATAAATCTAATATATATGTTCAGTCAATAAGTTATGTTACTCTAGAGAATACTGACTAATACAGATGCCATAGGTATTTTCTCTTCTCTTACCTAAGCATTTAGACGCTTGTTACTTTAGAGAAGAATCCACAAGCTGGATGGCAGTGGTGCTCACCTTTAATCCCAACACTTGGGAGGCAGAGGTAGGAGAATCTCTGTGATTTTAAGGCCAGCTATGTCTACAGAGTAGTGCAACCAGAGTTACAATAGAGAAAACCTATCTAAAAAATAATCAAAACAAACAGACAAAAAAAGAATTTACATTAAAACGCTGGCCTTTATACTGTCCTCAAAACTGTTAAAGGCTGTAGTTGTACAGTATTAGGTATGTTTCTAAATAGCTCTGAGATTCAGTAGCTGTCTCCTTAGCAACAAGCAAATTTTATTTTTCTCCATGGAAGTAATTTCTTGTCAAACTCATCCACATTCTGTGTTGGAGGAAATATAAGTGGTTAAGGTTGTGCTCTTTTCAGCCAGGAAATCGCTCATAACCCTACATTGCTTTTATTTATTTATTTTTAAATTTATTTATACTCTCTCATACATTACATCCTGACCACAGTCTCCCCTCCCTTCATTCTTCCCAGTTCCCCCACTTTCCCTCCCCTCTCTCCCAGATCCATCCTTCCCATTTTTCTCTTGAGAAAAAAGTAGGTCTCCCAGGAATATCAGCTGAATATGGCATAAGATACAATAAGACTAGGCAAAAACCCTCCTCTGCAGGCTCAAGAGGCAACCCAGTAGGAGGAAAAGGGTCCCAAGGGTAGGTAAAAGAGTCAGAGGCACCCTCTACCCCCACACTCACACTGTTAGGAGTCTACAAGATCTCTAAGCTAAGTAATCTTAACATATATGCACTAAGTCTACACTAAGTCTAGTGTAGACCCATGCAGGGTCTCTGTGATCCCCTATGAACCCTGCTTAGTGATTCAGTGGGTCATATTCTCTTGGCATCCTTGACTTGTCTGACTCCTAGAATTCTTCCTCCCACTGTTCTGCAGGGTTCTCTGAGCTCTATCTAGTGTGTTGCTATGGGCCTCTAGATCTGCTCCCATTGTAACAGGGCCCCAGACCTTAGTAGGCCCTGAGACCTTAGCATAACTGACTCCATGATGGAAGTGCCATTCAGGCTGTAAGACTCAGCATGTAGCCAACCCCACCTGCTAAAACTAAAACAAAGGCCTAATCCATCAGAGTCCATATAGTTCTGGGAAGGTCTCAAAATGTAGTAACCTTGCCTTTTAGCTTTTGCAGTTACACTTCTGGCTAATGGTTCTTGTTAACTAAAGTATGTCATCCAAGAATATGATTTTTGTGCTTAAAAGCTTATCCTGAGAAAGACTCAGGGCTATATTGGGATTCCAAACACCAGTGTAGTCACCAGCTGGCTAACAAAGACTTTGTATTGGTTTAAATCCATGTCTGAGCAGTCTTATCTAGTGAATATCCCCAACATTTCTGGAGTTCCCACTGAGATCCTAGAGACAAGACCTAAAGACACTGGGAATTTCAGAGTTCCTTGAAGCAAGGAAGAATGAAAAGTGTAGCCATAGATCCAGATGTAGATTAGATTCAGGGCAGAGGACAGTTTACTATTTGGTGAATTTAATCAGGTCCTTAGTCCTGGAGCCCTGGAGCATTACAGCCTCCATATAGTCTACTCTTAAGCCTAGAAAGGCTTCAGCCTTTGTATAATCTAGAGCATTTAAACTTCCACACAATCTAATCTATCTCTGAGATTTACTGCTGACTGATCCCCTCTAACTAGCTCCTTTTGAACTCTGACTCTTCTGGTTCAACTCAACTCACTTGTTCTTCTGGCCCAAACTCTCCTTTAAGCCACTGGTTCAAACTGATCTTCTGAGCTAGCTAACCGATTCTCTGACTGCCTCAGACTGAATGAACTGCTCTACCCGGCTTCAGACTGACTCACTCTTCCCATCTGATACCGACTGCTGCCGAGATGTCTCCGTGCCTTTGTGTCTCTCATCAAGCCTGTCTGCTTCTGTAACTCACTGCTCCATATTGCTCCAGTCAGCGTCTCTGCCTTATTCTCAGTCAGACTGCTTCATTGTCTCTATGTCTTGTCCTCTGCTTGCTTCAGAATGCCTAACTGTCTGAGCTAAGGACCAGCTTTCTATCATGAGAGTTCGGCGTGCACTCACTCTGTTAATTCTTCCTCTGATTTTTCACTTTGCCTGCCCTTCACTCCGACTCATCTCAGATGTCACTTCCTGTTTAACACTGACTCATTCTGAGCTCTGCTTCATGAATCCCAAGTGCTGTGATTAAAGACATGTACCACTACTGCCTCCTGAGTACTGGGATTAAAGGTATTTGCTACCATGGCTGTACTGGAATTAAAGGTGTGTACCAACATTCTCAACACTCTTTCTACATTCCATTCAGACCACTCATGACTCTCAATGTGATTCCTTCATATAGACCCCTGGAATATAGACCCTTCCTAGCTTTCACACAGGCCTATTCCTCTACAGTGGTGGTCAGGGAACTCCAAGGGGGTGGGAAACCTGAGATGTTCTATGTCCCGAGGGCTCCCTTTGATCAGTTGCTGCCTAATGCTTCAGCAGAGTCTGACACCTCTACCCTAAAAGGAAACAAATTAGAAAGTTGCCTGCTCTGTCACCTGTGAAGATAAATTCGGTTAAGGAGCCTTCTCTTTGGACACTTAGGAGAAGTCTGACATGACTGCTGTTCCAAATGTCCTGTGTCCTATGAGAGGTCGAAGGATTTCCTCTGCTCAAGTGTATGAATGTGTGGTGGCCACTTCTGGTTGTCTTTACCATGTGTCTGTGTGTGGGGGTCTGTTGGTGTTTTCTATGTGTTTCTGTCAGTTCTGTTTCCCTGGATTGACCAGTGGCTATCTCTGTATGAGAACCCCTGGCTTAAGACTTGTGCCCCCTCCTGTTGGGGACCTGAATCCTTTTGACTCTGTCAGTCACCCAGAGAAACCCAAAAAGAAAAGTCTGCCTGTCCCACTCTGGGAACAGGAATGGTTGCTTGTTTTGTTGCTTGACTCCTGCTCATGCTCACAGGTGGTCCCTGTGCAGATGTGGGGAGGGGCTAAGCCTCTCATTCAGGGCCCCTTGACATCTAAACATTTAAGCCGAATGCACATAGGAAAGGGAAAGTGGTTCCCTGAGGTGAGCATTCCCTCAGCTCCATGCCTGCTCCAAGCAGCCTCATGGAAAGGGAAAAATTCCTCTAGGCTGAACCCTAAAGAAAAGAAAAAGTTGAACTCCTTTTTCAATTATAATTTATGTCTTTGTTTCAATCAGTGATCTGTAAGACCCACCACTCTCTTTAGAAGTAGAAAAACCACCCCTGGATCAGCAGGGGGATAGATGACAGGCAATGCAGCCTGGACAGAATGGACATTCCCTCCTGTCCAACACTGACCAAGGAGAGTTGAAACAATAGGGTACTTATAGAAAAAGATTAAAAGCAGCTGCTAAAAAGATTTCCTCTGTCACCTAGCTGGCCCCAGATATTTTTTTTTAAAGTTGCAAAATTTAAAGAAACAATTAGGACCCAATTGCTGGAAGGAGCTCTAAAGGTATTTAACAACAGAAAACTGATTGAGACAAGACCTTTCGCAGAAACTGAAAGCCACCATCATTTTCTCTGATAATGAGACAATTAGACTTACACATACCCAGTAAAATCTTGGTATGTTACCCTCTGCCAGAAGAATATCTGCCAGCTGGAAGTTCTGCGTCCAATCAAAAGATGCAGTTGAACTATCTCTTAGATTGACAACAAAGATTCTGGTGGGTGTGGGCAGAAACCAACACTGCCTCCCCAGGACAGGCCCAATACCAAGCTCCTGTAACTGTTCAACTAACCAGTTCGGCTGCCTCCATCTTCATTAAGCAATACCCAATGACTTTGAAAACAAAAGGAGAAATTGCAGTTCATAGTGCCTGGCTTGAGAAGTCAGACATCCTGGTGCCCTTCCAGTCATGCTGGAATACACCTCTCCTGCCTATGAAGAAAACTAGAACCTCTGGTTCTCATGCATTTGATTCTTTCAGAGAAACAGAGTGCACTGTCTTACACCTGAAAGACGTGCTCTTCAGCCTCACTCCGGCAGAGGCGAGACAACCCATCTTTGCTTTTAAATGGAGGTTGCTCCAGGATTTAAAAACGCTGAATGCAGACTCCTGCTCTTCCATCAGAGCAAAAGGGCACTGAGGGACTGCTGCAAGAGATACAAACCTTGGGTTACAAAATGTCAGCTGTCGACTGAAGGGAGGTAAAAGAAGCCTGTCTTAGGGTACTAAGAGACAGGTTCAAGAATTCCTAAGTGCAGCTGGATATTGCTGCCTCTGGATGCGAGTTTGTGAAATAACAAAGCATTTATACACCAGCGCAGTGAGGGGCGCGGCACTAAGTCCCTATTCTGGGCTGAGACTGATCAAAAAGCATTTTGTACTTTAAAAACGGTTACCACTTTAGCTCCGACCCTAAAACTTTCAGATCTTTTCATCTATTTGTTCATGAAATAAGAGACCAAAAGGGTTTAACACAAACTTTGAGGCCATGAAAATACCCTCTAGCGTATCTGGACAAACTATTGGGTCGTGTAGCCGCAGGATGGCCCACCTGTCTAAGAGCTGTGGCACCTACTGCGGGTTAATGAACAAACAAACAAACAGACAAATTAATTCCGGGTCGAGGTCTCATTCTCACGGCACCCCCTCCCCTGAGGGGCACCAGAACGCTCACTGTCTAATGACTGTGGGACCCAGGTCCAGGCCCTACTCTAGACCATTCTCAAGGGAGATGTGAAAAAGCCACAGCCATCAATCCTGCTACCCTCTTGCCTGATGACGACCCACAAGTACTCATCCATGACTCTCATGAGATGAAAGAAGAAGAGGAAAGAAGAAATGTGGGAGCTGCAATAGTTGCATTAATCAAAAATATTTGGACCCAAGCCAGGTACCACAGCCCAGAAAGCAGAAGCGATGGATCTGACCCAGGTCCTCAACTGGGGAAAAGGAAAGTCCATGGCTGTATACATGGACAATGGATATGCATCCGCGTGTTCACAGTATGATAGAGAAAGAGTGCTTCCCACTGTTGGGAAAAAAATCTTGGCCCTCTTAGAGACCATTTGGCTTCCCCTACAAATTGCTGTTGACTACTGTTGGGCTGTTGGCCTGACTGCCTGACAAATGGTCCTAAGACCAGTGGGGCCTTTTGATATTCTGATGATGTGCCTGGTGCTGCTTAAGACCCCATGGTAAAAAAGAAACTCCATGGTAAAAAAAAGTTTTGGGACAGCCCAAACTCACAGGTTGATAGAGGACACCAAATGGAAAGATTATTCTTCTAAAAACATCTGGCAGGACTCTGGTAACTGCCCTTAACCAGCTACTCATCTATGGTCCACAAAACTTTCTGAGTTATTCAGGACCAAGGAATGTTATACCTAGACTGGACAGCTTAGCATAGGTTGCCTCAGCCAGATGACAGGCTTGTGTTCTAGTGGATCCAAAACAGTAAGTCATTACCCAGGAAGGAGTCCAAAGGAGAGACCAACACCCAAGCAAACTCTGACTTCACTGAAATCCAGCCTGCTGGGAAAGATGAAAGTATGTGCTGGTTTTTATAGATACTTTTCCCAGATGGGTAGAAGCATTCCTTACCTGCACTGAAACTACTCAAATAATATCTAAAAAGATCCTCCAGGAGTTGGTCCTCCAATTTGGCCTCCTTCTAGCAATGGCCCTGCTTTCATAGCCAAAGCTCAATTAATAGTTAAAGCTTTAGACATAGGTTTGAAACCTCATTGTACGTATATATCTCAGAGTTCTGGGAAGGTATAAAAAATAAACAGAATGTTAAAGGAAAGTAACAAAACTGTCGTTCCAGTTGAACAAAGGATGGATAGTCCTCCTTATTTTGCTTTACTTTGTCCCACTGCATCCCATGTAGGAAGGCATTTTCCCCTTATGAGGTTTGGAAGACCTCCCCCACTGCTTCCTAGGCTCAGAGATCAGCACTTGGCAGAGCTCTCTATCCATTCCAGTTCTCAAGTCACTACAGGCATTCCAGTCCTTCAAAAAGGCTATTCATTGGACTGTCTGAGAGATCCAACTGATCTCTGAGTCAACCACCAGTTTCCCTCGTTCCAGTTTGGTGATACTGTCTGCAGTAGCCAAATGGGCGCTGAAACCAGCTTGGAAGTCACAATGCTGCCAAACGGACTGTCTTTGCACTATGGACCCAGTGAAAGTAAGGTTTCATTGGGCCCCCAGGCTCTTCCACTCCCTGCCCCTCTACATTCTTTTGAGTCTTGCATTTTGCGCTATGGATATGAATACAGGGTCATGCTCCAACCCCCACTGCCCTCAGGCCTGCACCTGGACACTCAGGAAGACACAGGGAAGGTATTAGTTAACGTGACTACAGACCCACAACCCATTTTCCATCTTGGCTTTTGCTCATTTGCAAACACTTTAAGTGTTTGGTTGTATTGAAAAAAAATGAGGGAATTTATCTTTTGAGATAAAAATAGAGTTTACAAGTCTATGTCTGCCCTGCAACTGGGTCCCGTAGTTGCCAGAAACAAGGGAGTTTCCATTACAAAAAATAGGGTTGTAAAACTGAGGCTTCTTAAAAAATACCTTGAAAAAGATTCTGGCTTTAGGGAAACAGAAAAATGCTGGGGAATCAGACTCTGAGGATAGCATTCATCATTCCCAGCCAAAATTCAGCCAAGGTTGCTGGTCATGCTGAGACACACGGCCTCCATGCTACATAGAGAGAGGAACTAACCAGACTGTTGATAAAACTCACTGTGACTGGGGACAGCCCAAGTTCTTGTTATAAGGGGCTTATAAGGGGTTCCATGGTTAAAAACAATTGTAGTAGTTGGGAAAAATAATTGGTACTGGTCTCTGTTCTTTTGATTCCCCCTGTTAACTACTCTGTTATAAGGGCTAACTAGGACCTTACTTTTCATATTCTCATTCAATCTTGCACCTTAAACTAAAACAGGATGAGTCCATGATTTGATTCATTCACTAAAACCAGTTGGGAATGTAACAGGCAAACACACACACACACACACACACACACACACACACACACACTCCTAAATATATAATGCAACCTGCTCAGTCTGTGTGATGTTACTAGTATGTATGTTTTCTCAGGGCTGACCATTTGGTATTAGATAACCAACTGGTGTGTTCCTGCTGCGCTCAGCATTCCTTAGTTACCCGTACTTCTTTTTCAAGGGTTAAACCTCATGAGTTTTCTCCTTCCATGTTAGCATTCCTGTTGGTATTGTCATTGTTCGGGTCTTGTTTAGGCAGCCATGTAATGAGACTTCATGGTTGTAGCTTTTTTGACATTTCTTGGAAATACAATTTCATACCAAGCCTATTTCTCTATCTCTTAAAAAAGTGTTCCTGAGCCTTAGGTGCAGGCGTTGTGTTGTAGATGAATCAGATGGGATTGAGTACCACATGATCAATCTCTTGTTCTCTGCAGTTTGATTGGTTGTAGCTTTCTTTAGTGGTCTCTGGCAGCTACAGGCTATAAACTTCACGTCACTAAACCAGCACAATCCCAAACCTTCAGCCTAAGTATTTATTCTTATACCTATAGCTGAGTGTAATTCTCATTCCTCTCACACTGATTTTAAATAGGTTCAATCCTCTCTTTGAAGACTTAGAAATGTGGAACTTCTGTTGCTAATGAAACAACAAGTTATGCAGTTCATTCCTCCAGACCAAATCCTTTAGCTATATTAATGACTTCTGAATTACTGAAGAATATATTTCCAAAATTGTACTCTGCTCTTAGAAATCGGACTTTATTTTTATGACTATTCTTTTGTATAGTAGTTCTCACTGAGCTATTGTGACACATTCTCATGGATAGTTTCCTGTAGTGCAAACATATATTGGGTTATTTCTTTATGTCTTCTTATTGTTTCTGTTCATGAACTGAATTAACAAAAGGAAGACAGAAGGGAGAAAAAAAAGGAAGGGATGGAGAAAGAGAAGGAAAGAGCAAGAAGTCAGTTTTTAAAAAGATGAGTCTTGTAGAAAATGCTCGACCAGCATGGGGTCATAACTGGTTAGAAGGTAAGGTACTAGTTCTTTTCTTTTTGACCTGACAAAGATTTAGCAACTTGGCCCATTGTCACCCGGGCTAAAAATGTTTAACTCCACACTAAACATTTTGTAGAGTTAGGGGAGGAACAGCAAATTAAAGCTCTGTGGAATTTAAGTTATGTGAATTTCTAACCCTGAACTTAGTGTGAAGACTACTAACCCAGAAGCAGTGTTGAGAAGAACCAGCAGAGTCAGCATCCAGACAGAAGAGCCAAAGGGAGTATCACTGGGTGGAGGAATAGTGAAGCCATCTGGATGGTCAATCTGCACTGCCACCTTAACTGGATTTAGAATAAGCTAGGTGATTAGTGAAACACACATCTGGGTGTGTTCATGATGACATTTCTAGACAAGATAAATTGAGAGGTAACAAACCATCTTGCATGTGGGTGTCACCGTCTCATGGGCCTTGAAAGAGTAAAAGGAGAAAAATGAAAAATACAGAACAGTGTCAGAATTCCCCTGTCTTCTTCCTGCTCCGCAGTGACATGAGACGCTCTACTCTCTCACCCCTGTTCCACATGATGGGCTGAAGCCTCTGAAGCCCTGAGCTGAAGCAAATATCTCCCCATTTTAAGTTATTTTGTAAGATTATATTTGTTACAATGATATAAAAGCAGTCAATACACCCTCTCAGTACAAAGCAAGTGACTCCCAATACACGAACACTTGTAACTTCATTAGGAAGGTGTGCAGCCTATCACATTCAAGGAAATGCAGGCACCCAAATTTTGTTTGCTTGGAAGGATCAGTGATAGTTGACAAAACTCCAGAGTTTTGTTCTTCTGCATTTACAGTCAATTTTGAATATTTTGTGATTTCTTTTAAACAGTTACAAAATTGTAAATCATGTCATAAATAACACATTATTTTTCATGGGTTGTTGGTCTTTTTCCCTGGGTTCCGGTGTGGACCTGCTGGACTGTGCAGTCTGACCCCGTTCCCTCGCCAGGGGAAGGGGGTTCAGACCTAAGCGGCAGGATGGCGCAGGCCGAAGCAGGGGTTCAGTGACCTTTCACGAAACCGTCCACCCGCGGCCCTGAGAAATGAAGGGGCTCAAAGAACTCCTGGGGAGCTGGGTTTGATGAACACGAAAACTTGTTTATTATCAGCCCTTCCACTGTTTAAATATCCTTCCGGAGAAGGCGGGGTCCCTCAGGCATTAGCATAGGGCGGGAACACCTGAGGCGGGAGGGCAAGGCATCCACCCAGTGGATCCAGGTGCAGTGGAGACAAGCATGTTCTTTCTGTTTCGATAAGTAGGCAACCCACAATATTCTGTCCAGGGTATGAGCAGAGGAGCCCGCTGCACGCTCTTTCCTCACTTATATAGGAAGGGGAGGCACATCCCAGCGGCTTCTACTGCTCATTCAGCCCACAATGGATAACAGTTCATTTTTACATATGCTTATTTTCGTATAAGTGTAACTTGAAACATTATACAATATTTCTTTCTCTGCTCGAGTGACAGTTTTGTTGAATGTTCATGAATAAGCATTTCATTCTATATAATTGGTAGCATGTTTACCAAAGAATAATTTGGTATGGTAGAATAGCAACACTGTTAAAGCAATGGGTGTGAACAATTTAATCCATTTTCCTGTTAGTATTTAGCAAAAACGAGTTACTGGAAAATGGTAGAAGATGACTGTATTTATAAGAACAGTTAACTGTTTTGGTCTTATAACATTATTACAACAAGTTGAGAAAACTTGAGGCTTGTCTTAGTCCCATGAAGAAAATAAACACAATTAAATACTATGAGTTTAGGAAATAATAAAAGCTTGTGATTTCTGCTTCATGTGTCACAGAATAAATTCAAAATAAACTGCATAGGTATTGAAAAAAATCAATGTATGAAAGTAATAGAAAAATTATGAGAAAAATTCTTTTATTTCTTGAGCATAAAAGGGCTTTCTAACTGACCCCAAAGCCAGAATGTCTCAAAGAAAAGATTATTTTATTTAAAAAGTCTGTATTGCATAGTTTATAAAAAAAGTAGAAAAATGGACATTTGCAACTAATATAATAAATTATGTCTGTAATTAGTTTTAGATTTTCCATTGTATTGGAAGATGAAAGACTGCTTCGATGGATAGCTAAGTTAAAGATAGAGATGCAACTGGAAGATGGGAGAAGGAGATGTTAATTCCACTTCTAACAGTGAAGCCATCATTTCCAAAAGATGTTCAGATCTTCACTGGAGCCCTTACTTCATCAGCTGACTTGTCTGGATCAGGTAAAATTGCAAGGAGACAATTTGCAATTGTGGGGTTAGTATGATCCCCTAATGCAGTTGGGCAGTCAGCCTCACTGATTGCTTCAACGGATTATGTTTAGAGTTAGAAAGGAATAACAAATATAAAGCATTGTATATTCCAATTCTCTAGTTGTTAGAGAAAAATAGTTTATTTCAATGTAGAAGCCATCTTTGCTATAATTAAATGCTAATTTTCAGTGGGCCTTTGAATCCTAAATCTTCACCATCTGCTGACATCATAGGTGTACTACAAAGTAGATTATATAATAGAAACTGTAACAAAATGTGGGGGAGACTTCAAAGATCTTTTACAGAGGCTGGGGTTTTTGATGATAAATATCATACTTCCAAATAAGGATCAAATGTATTGGTCACACAAGTAACAGAAATATAACTCAACAGAGCCAAATCTTATATATATATATATATATCTTTTACATCTTTTACTGTATATATTTATATAAGCATCAATTGCTTTAGCCAAGAGTTCCTAATGGCAGGCTACATCTCAGGAAGCAGATATTAACTGTTTTCTGGAATTACAAACTAGCACTTGCATGTTTTTCATAGGCTATAGGAAGTGATGCAATCCCCTGTCTCAGCATATGCTGTGGCTTAGCAATTGTTTTGAAGTTACATCAAACAAATCACAGAATTTTTACAAAGATTTCCTCAAAGCCCAAGTGTGATTCACCACCAAACTATCCCACTAATTTCTGTAGTATGTCATACACAAAATCAGCTACTATATTTCTAAAGTGTAACTTATCTTAATAGTCTCACTGCACAGACAATGAATGTAGTTTCACAATTTCTGAGAATAAGTTTGACCATCCTGTCATAGATGCCTAGGCATCTGTAGGAGGCCTTGATGCCTGTGGGATGCCTAGGTGCCTGTGGGAGGTTCTGGTTCTTGCAGGATGTCAGACTACCTGTGGGATGACTAGGTGCTGGGTGATGCTCAGGTGCCTGTGTAATGCCCGAGTGCCCACATGTCTGGGTGCCTGTGGGTTTGGGCAGTGAAGCCCAACTTCAGGTTGAACTTCATCATACTTAATCTCAAGCTAATATAGCGCATGTGAATGTCCATGATCAGAGCAGCCTGCTGCACTCCCAAACCTTGTGATGCCCGTGATCCATGCTCCTGCCACATAAGCTGAACTTAATTTCCTTTCCTTTCCTTTCCTTTCCTTTCCTTTCCTTTCCTTTCCTTTCCTTTCCTTTCCTTTCCTTTCCTTTCCTTTCCTTTCCTTTCCTTTCCTTTCCTTTCCTTTCCTTTCCTTTCCTTTCCTTTCCTTTCCTTTCCTTTCCTTTCCTTTCCTTTCCTTTCCTTTCCTTTTTCCTTTCCTTTCCCTTCCCTTCCCTTCCCTTCCCTTTTCTTTCTTTCTTTCTTTCTTTCTTTCTTTCTTTCTTTCTTTCTTTCTCTCTCTCTTCCTTCCTTCCTTCCTTCCTTCGTTCCTTCCTTCCTTCCTTCGTTCCTTCCTTCCTTCCTTCTTTCCTTTCTTTCTTTCTTGAGTGCACAGGGATGGGAAGGTAGACTAGGGAGGAAGGGAAGAGGGTGTTATCATTATTGATAGACACTGTATAAAACTCAAGTTATTAATAAAGTTAATATTAAAAAAGAATTACATATCCTGTACAGTATATGAAGTTCTCAACAAATTAATAAAAGTTACAAATAAAAAAAATCTTGCACCCATCTTTTCAAGTTAGCTTGTGTTATCCTGAAGACTGTACCATCCTAGCTGAATGGAGTTTGTGGGAATGTACCAATTGGTACAACAGAAACATGAAAGAAATCTAGGGATTATTTACCCTGATTTTTTTAATGTTAAGCATGAAAAAAGTTTTATAACTATCTACCTCCTTATACACTACAATGGTGTCATAACAAGTAAGCTGAGATCACAGAAGTGGAAAACTTGTTGGAGAGGCTCCAGGCTCCCTGCCCGCATCTTCCAGAGAATCGTCTGTTCTGTATTCACCTGTCACATGGTTCCACACTGAAGTACTTGTAATGTCTTGCAGACTTTCCCTGTTTACCCGAGGGTTGTAGAGTGCATTCCTCCAGGGAGCCACACTTACATAAGACAATCAAGTGGGTTTCCATTCTGCCCCTTCATCTCTCTGGTAGAATGAACACTAAGGCATTTTTAATTTAGCGTCCTGGAGTTCTTCACAGGATTAGTTGCCCAAAGCAGCAACCTACTTAATAACACACTATTTGCTGGTTTCCTTACTCTTTCATTCACATTTTCCCCTAGGTCAGAGGTGCCCCTGGGATTGCTAGTGGTATTGCTCGTTTCAAATATTTTTCCTTAGGGTTTGACTCCAGAGGAACTTAATTTAAGTTAACAACCCAAGGGCATGCATTTTTGCATTATATAAGCCAGGAGTAAAATCCCCAGGTCTGTTAATCAGTGATCTGGGGATTGTGATATGTTGTCTTTAGTCATATTGGAAAGAAAAGAGAGGATTTAGCAGGTCCAGGTACTATTGCTTTTTTTTTTTAAGTTTTTATTTTATTTTATTTTATTTTATTTTATTTTATTACCAGAGACGATGAGAGCTCATCTGGTGAAAATGCTTACTGTGCATGCCTGCTGACCCAGCTTCGGTTTCCAGGACCCATGTTTGAAGGAGACAATCAACAGAGCGTGGAAGGAGGGAATTCATTCCTGACAGTTGTCCTTTGACCCCCACACATGGGCCCCTGCCATAATAATACTAAATAAACATTTTAAAGGTTCATACCAGTAATTAAAGTCTCAAGAAGCTGTATCTTCTTGGTATTCAGTTACTAGACCTTACCTCGTATTTCTATCTTTCTGGGCTTCTTGAAATCGAAAGCCTTCTCTGTGCCATTGCTACTCTTGTCATCAGCTGCTGATAAAGGGCTTCGCGGTTGCAGCTGCGGCTTGCAGCAGATAAATTGCGATCACACGCCGACATTAATTGCATACTTTACGGCTAGGATAATTAATAAATCCTGTCATTTAGTTTACTTTGTGTTGATCAGACACAGTTTTTGACACACCACTTCCAAATGTGATGTGGTGGAATATTTCTGCCTCTTTGTTTTGCTATTTTTCTCTGTAATTATTTTGAGCTTATGTGTGATCAAAATTATATAAAATTGGAAAATCTTTTTAAAAAAATTCATACATTTTGTGTTTCATTCATTTATGCGTGTGCACACATGAGTACATGAGCATTCCTGTGTGCCATAGCACGTAGGTGGAGGTAAGAGGTTCTTTTCTTATGTCATGCAGGTTCAAGGGCTCAAACTAAGACAATCAGGCTGGGCAATGCGCATCCTTAAACACCAAGTCATCTCATGGGCCCCCATTTGTTCCCTTAATGATTGCACTCTGTCAGATACATAGCTGACAAAGAGTTTGTGCCATGTATAAACTGGTTCTGACCTTAGCTAACCTCTCTCTTTGCTGTGGAGAAGCTTCTTAATAACCTGTGGCTCCAATTGTAAATTTTCATGGTTCTTTCCTGAATTATGAGGGCTCTTTCCAGAGCGCCTGTATGTGCCCATGTCTTGAAGTGTTTTGCAAACATTTTGCTCTTGTAGTTTTAACATTCCATCTTCCATTATGGTCTTCAATCTATTCTGAATTGATGCTTTTGTACAGGGATCTTGTTTTATTCTACATGTAGATGATCAGCTTTCCCAGAACCATTTGTTCTCCTCCAAAGAGGAGGACATCTTTGTAAACAATCATGTGGATGTAGTTTATTTCTTGGTCCATTATTCTAATCCACTTGTCTGTGTGTCTGTTTTTATACCAATGCCATGCTGATTTTGTTACTACAGCTTTGCTGTATAACTTGAAATCAGATGTCAGTTTACTTTCATTATTGTTCTTTCTTTGGATTGCTTTGGGATTTCAAGGTCACCTTGACTTCTGTAGGAAGGTTAGCATTGTTTCTTCTAGTTGTGTGATGAATGCCATTATGATTTTGATAGAGATCATCTTGATTGTAGTTTGCTTTTAGTTCTACAGATTTTCTCATAAGTGTAATTATGATGATCCACAAGCATGAGTGTTCTATTCTATTAGTGTCTTATTCAATATCTATCTTTAGTGTTTTTATGTTAAAGTTTTTATTGTACGGGTCTTTACCTCTAGGTTTATTCCTAGACATTTTTGAGTTCATTGTGACTAGGATCATTTCCCCAGTTTTTTATTATTATGATCATTATTGATGTTTAGAAAATACACACACACACACACACACACACACACACACACACACCCTTTTGGGACATAGGATCTTACTTACTTATAGCTGGTGTGGAACTTACTATACATCTCAAGTTGGCCTCAAACTCATGATGATCCTCCTACCTCAGCCTTGCTGAGTAGAGAACACAGGCATGAGCTCCTATGTCTCATTTCCAATTCTGATTTTGCATCCTGCTACCTTGCTAAAAGTGTTTATCAGAGCTAAGAGTTTTCTGGTAGAGTCTTTAGAATCCCTTAAGTATAGGATCATATCATCTGTATATAGGGATAGTTTGATTTTTTTCCCTTCTGATTTTTATTCCTTTTATTTTGTTTTATTTTCTTGTCTAGGAATTCACTAAAAATATTGAATAAGACTGGCATCTATGCTGGGTGGTGGTGGTGCATGCCTTTAATCCCAGCACTCAGGAGGCAGAAGTAGGCAGATCTCTGTGAGTTTAAGGCCAGCCCGGTCTACAGAGTGAGTTCCATGGCAGCCAGAGTTACAACAGAGAAGCCCTGTCTTTACCCACCCTCCTTCCAAAAGAAGACTGAAGTCTGTATAAACTCTTATCTCATTCTTGGCCTAAGATAAAACACTTTTGTGTTTTCTTCCCATTTAGTAACATGTTGCCTGTAGGTTTGTAATATATAACATTCCTTAATTTTTTTAAGATTTATTTTATTTTTAAAAAACTACATGTATATGTATATCTTTGTATACACATATGTGTGTGTAGGTACGTGTAGGATTCAGAAAAGGCTATTGGATCCTCTGAACTTGAATTATAATGTAAACTGTATTACACATTCGGGTGCTGGAAACTGAAACTGGGACCTTTGGAAAAGCAGTATGCAGTCTTACCCACTGGGCTATCTCTCCAGCTCCAATGCTCACTATCTTGAAATATATCACTTAATTCCTAGATTCTGTATGGCTTTTATCATGAACAAATATCCAACTTCACTGAGGACCTTTTTTGCATCAACTGGCTTGGATGATTGTGAAATTTCTGTCTCTGAGTATATTTATGAGCTGTATTACCTTAATGGATTTTCATATGTTGCATCATTTTTGCATACCAGGAAGGAAAACAACTAGAGCATGGTAGTGGATGATATTTTAAATGTGTTGTTGAATTAAGCTTGTAAACTTTCTAGAACTTATATTCATTGGGTGAATTGATAGATAATCCTTTGTTGTTGTTATGTCCTTATCTGGTTTGGTATCAGAGCACCAGGAGTTGATAGAATGGGTTTAGTAGTATTCCTTCCCTTCCTGTTTTATGGGACCATACGGGGAGTGTTTATGTTAATTCTTAAAGTTCTGGTAGAATTCAGCAGTGAATCCATATGGTCCTGGAAACTTTTCATTATTGCTTTTGGCACATTTCCTACTCTCTGTGTCTTCATCTCTCTTAATCTTTCTCCCTCTTTCCCCCACTTGTTGGGGAAGTTTACTTTTAGTTATGTTTGAAATTGTTTTATGCACTGCTGGGTGAGGGGCTGCCTAGGTCTTGGCATTTTGTATTGTCTTCAGGTGTTGGATTTCTGTGGGGGTTGTTTAATTGCTAATGCTCTGCATGTGCTATCAGTAGAATACCTGAGGAGTTCTGGAAGAACGAAACACCTTGGTACAGAAGCTCAGGGTTCCACTGTTCAGGACAGCCCTTGCCAGGATGGTGTTTCCTTCTGCTGAGGTCTGGCAGGACTTGCACCTGTGAAAATCCCTTGTGCCTGGTGAGCCTATGCAGCAGCATACAACTACAAATGGCGCATCACCATGGGTCAGGACATCACACCAGCTAATCCAACGTGGAGACAAGGAAGAAGAGGAGGAAATTCCAGACATTGCAGAGTCTGGTAAAGTACGCTCAGGCAGCTCCTAGAGGACAGAGATTATATATTTGCAAAAAAAAAAAAAAAAAAGAGTAGAAGGCTCCTGAAGGAAGAGGAGACAGGAAATAAGCCTCTATGAAGAGAAAACGCTGTGAAATTAATAAATAAATGATGAAAAAAGCTCTGAGGTGAGAGCCACACAATGGCGCCCTTAGAGATACAGGATTCAGCCGGGAGCAGGAAAAACCAAGGTTTTAACTGCTTTTCCTGATCATGGAGACAAAGCTCCCTCCTGCCTCTGGTGGTAGCTTACTGTTTCACAAGCTGATTTTTCTGATAGCTGCCTTGTGTGTGTGTGAAGCCAAAGTGGGTCTTGTTTGCGGTCTATGAAGAAGGGTGTATGTTTCCCTATAGTGGTGGTGAGAAGGAATGCCAAACTGCCAAGACTTTGCCAGATATTCTTCCCAGCGGTCTAGGACTCCCTGCTGTGGAAACGGGGCCTTGGGACCTAAAAAACTGCTTAGTTAAACTAAACTTTTCTTTTTTTTTTTTTGCAAACCTGTCTACAAGAGGTCCCGACAAGACACATCTGCTATGGTGATGAGAACTCCATCCATGAGGGAATGCTTACCGTAGACAAAGTGACCAGTTATTTTCCTGCAAATCAGATTCAACCTTAAAGCTTGAGAAGTGTTTCCCAGGATCAACACACAGAAACCATTTTCCAGAACTGGCCACGTTCTGGAATCTCATGCCGGCAGCTAAATTTGGTACTCTAAGAGTCACCCAGGTGTTGCTGGTTTTGAAGGCACAAAAGGGTCATGGAGAGCAACTGAGGCTTGGCACTATGAGAGGCCAGGAGAGGCCAATGGTGAAGGTGCAGCCTAGGTAGCAGTTGAAGGCCCAGATTGAAGGGGTCATGCAGAGAAGTTGAGGCTTGGCACCATGCAGAGAGCCCAGGAAAAGCTATTGAAGAAAGTGCAGCCCAGTTGCTGCAAAGGACCCCAGCTGTGTTCTGAAAATGCTAGTACCATGGAACAACCACCAAGAGCAGCAGCAGCAGTGGAGTGGAGCCAGCCAGACCCTGGAGAACAAGCTGTGTGTGCTGCAGATGACAGAGACAGAGAAGTGACCCAAGCCCTTTGGAGGGACTCAGAAAATTGTGAGTAAATTCCAGATAATTGGACATTGATAATGTTTTTCTGTTATTCAAAGACATTGCCAAAAGCTTGATAGATGTTTGATTTCATTTGGTCCTGTGCATTAGCAACACTCATAATTGTTCCTCTGATAAATAGTTTTGCTGGTGTAGTGTGCGTTGAAAAGGTAAAGCATTTTTTTTTTTTTTAAATACAGAAAAGGGGAAATGTTGGAAAAGTTTTTTTTTAGTTAGGTTTGAAATTGTTTTATGCATTGTTGGGTGAGGGGCTGCCTAGGTCTTGGTGTTCTGTATTGTTTGAAGGTATTGGATTTCTGTGGGGGATGTTAGTTGGTAATGATCTGCATGTGCTATCAGTAGAACACCTGAGGAGTTCTGAAAGAATAAAAACACCTGAGCTGAGATGCTTGGGGTTCCACTGTGGAGTCTGGCGCTGGTCAGGACAGTGGTTCCCCCTGCTGAAGTCTGGCAGAGTTTGCACCGCTGAGAATGTCTTCCGTCTTCTTTGCTGAGCTCTACAGCAACATGCTACTACACCCACTTTCCATGTAGCTGTTGCATACAGAACTTTGTTAGTTCATACACTCCTTGGAATTTATCCATTTCCCTTAGGTTTCCCAAGTTTTTGGAATATAAACTTTCAAAGTATTCCTGGAGATCTGCCAGACTTCCTTGATATGTTCCCCTTTGTTAGGTCAAGTCTTACTAATTTGGGACTTGACTATACCTAGTTTGGCACAAGTTTGTCAATTCTTTTCATCTTTTCAAGGAAAAAAACAGCTTGCTTTATTGGTTCTTTGCATTGATCTTCAAGTCTCCATTTTATAAATTCTGCTCTGATTCTTATTTTTTCTTTTAGTTTAGAGTTTGGCTGTTCCTTATCTTAAAGACCTGGAGGTGTCAAGTTATTAGAGCTCTATCTGATTTTCATAGCTGTAATTTTCTATAAGAATTGCTATATGCCAAAGATTTTGGTACCTTGTATCTCCATTTGTAAAACCAACCCCAATTTTGACCTAATTGCCATTCTAGACGGTATTATTCAGTCTTCATGTATTTGCATAGCTTTTCTTCCAATTGAGTCATTTTCAAAATTGACTCACTATTTAGGGTAGTAAGTACTCTCATATATATTGGACAAACTTTTCTCTTAAATTATGCTTTAACTATTCTTTACCATGATTTAGAGAACAATGTCCTTTCTTTTAAAAAATTACTTTTATAATTTTTGTCTATTTGTGTGTGTGTCTGTGAATGTCATATGTGTACAGTGTATTGGTTCCCCAAAGCTGGAGTTCCAGATGTTGTGAACTGCCAGATGTGGGTTCTGGGAACCAAATTCAGGTCCTCTAAAAAGAGGAGCAAGTGCTCTTAATCAATCTCTTGAGGCCTGTAAGTCCTTTATGACAAGTTGTTCCTATTATTGGTAGCCATTTTTCCAGATTAGAGTCAATTAATGATAAAAAAAATCTATTTAACAAGAACAGCAAGCGAGTAGAAAGAGGCATGAAGAATTGGGGAGAACTTGCTAGAACCCCTACAATTGTTTTCTCTTATTCACTACTTATTCTTTATAATAGCATTATAATATATAATTCCTATGATGTTCTATGACATAACTTGCACCTGCTTTATTAGTGAAATTTCTAGATTAAAGTTTTCTTCTCATCAGCTATAGCTTACTTTTACAGTTTGCTTCTGTTGTTGTCTTCAGTATCTTACCTATAAGTCAATTTAGATTGCCCATTTCAGAATGTGCTCAGGTAAATTATCTCAAGACACATATAACTGGTAATTTGCAATTGAGAAAACATGGCTCCTTGAGATTAAACAAGATGCTCAAGATCATGCAGTAAGTGGCAGACTGAGAAGTTGAAGACCTTTAAGATGAAACTCTTTCTTGTATTGCTTTATATCTAGCTCCTCCAAAGGAGCAACGGTGTATAGTTTCAAGGTCTGGTCATTTATTTGTTATTCTTAAATACTTATTTTTTACTGGACTCAGACTTAGAAGTAGAAGCTCTCAGTGAGGACAGTGTACATTTCTTGGAAATTTGTTCCTGGCATTTTTCTCTGGCTTCCTTTATTCTTGTGTTCAAAATTTTAGTATATTCTGCAGCCTCTTCCTTATCTTTCTGACTGTGAGGTTTCTTCAGAGCAATACATAGCCATTTGTTTTGGACACATAGAGTAACAAGACACCAAACCTTAGGTGCTTTTGCTCTAGGATTCTGACTTTCTATTTTGAGGGCTTTCTGACAACATATTGGTAGATATCATATTCTTCAGAGAGATGGAAAAGCTTTCAGATTCTGATAACTCTTTTGGATCCCAACTGTGGAGGTGTAACAGTATCTGTCAGTCCGAGAATATCCCCTTGTCCCTCAGATTGGCATCCACAAACAGACTTGCATTTCATCTCTCCAGTTCTCCTTGGTCTATAACAAGAATGTACCTTTACTCAAAAGCAGGTGGGCTCTGTCATGGATCAAGACATCATTTGCTTCATGGTAAAAACCCTGTTTACTCATCCCATCATTGATCGTAAGCATATAACCCTTCCACTTTCACCCAGAGACCCTTCTGTGGCCATTTGCCTCTTATAGAAAGTAGCATCCATGAATTTCTGTCAGCTAGTGTCTAGGAAAGAGATACTCAGCTTCATCTCGATACAGCTGACCACCTAGGAGGCACCACAAAACAAAACAAAATGAAAGTTACATATTTGTGACATTTAAACTTACACATTTGTTGTCTGAGCTCCAAGAAGGAAGAACTAGGGATGTTTTAGGTGATGATAGGCAAACTTGATTGCTGAATTTTGAAGAATAGGGATTTATGTGCCAATTAAATGTACTATCCTGTTAGTTCCTATTTGCGTAGATGAGATGTTTTCTTTGGTTTTGTTTGGGTAGGGAATTGGAGACCAGGCCAACACAGAGGTGTAGTTCAACAGCTCTGATTTCCTCTCTTCCTGTCATTGTCACCTAATAGAGTAATCTGTGGTGCAATGTGGTTGGGTTGCAAACACCCCAAATCAAGACTAATAGGATGGACTTGATGCCAAGGGCTCAGTGTGTCAAGGTTAACATGTTAGAGAGAAAGTCTGTGAAAGGCATGAAAGGGTTGCTTCTCTGTCGATCATAATTTTAATGCTATTCTCAGATTCTACAACTACATGTTGTTTTTCTAGTATGATAAATTATCTTCATGGGGTAAAGAAGGTCATATTATGATAGTTTCTGTTCCCTCTCCAATGGAAAATCATTGCATTAAAAAAACCTTCTGTTTAAAAATTAAATTAAATTAAAAAAAATTTTTTTTTGGTGATAGGGTTTCTCTGTTGTAACTCTGGCTGTGTTGGAACTCACTCTGTAGACCAGGCTGGCTTTGAACTTACAGAGATCAACCTGCCTCTGTCTCCTCAGTGCTGGGATGCATTAAAGACATTGCACTACTACCACCTGAAAATTGCATTTTTATTGATCATGATTGCATGATCACATGCCATTAGGCTAATTTTAGCTTCTTTAAAGTTAGTGTATTCTACATTAAAATATTGCGAAAAATCACTCTTAAATCCATGCCAATGGCGAGTTGTGTACACTAACATCCTCAGATATTAAAATAAAATCCATCCTTGACATCGTTTTAAAAATTATCCACTCATTTCCATTCAAGCAGCAAGTACAAATAAGGAAGGTACACACAGTGGTGACTAATCTGCATTTGCCCAGCGTGATTAGCGATGTCGTCAGAACTTTGGTTAATTGACTGACGCCTTGATGCTTTCCACTATTCAGTTACTAAGAGTCCTTGGTGAGAGTATTTCTTATTATTACTGAATAAAACCTTCTCCCTGATCACCTTGGGGTGTTCCCTTCATTCCACTCATCACTGTGGTTCATTGTGTGCTGTCTCCCATTTCTTGATACTTTATGTTTAAGGATACTGTCTCTCCTAATTCTGAGGACGCTGCCTCTTGTTCTGCTCCAACAGTCATCACATTGTAGTAGGCGGGCACCACTCCCTGCTGCATCTGTGTTTATTTAATCTAATTACTGAGCGGGAGTAACAGAAATGTAGCATTGGTTGAAAGAGCATTTGAGTGACAGGTTTGTGTATAGTTGATTAGGGGAAGAACTTTCCCCAAAAGATAATAGAATGAGATACTGTTTATGTGAAATTAATGTTCGACAAAACGACCACCTTCATGGTCACCATTTCACAAAGGCCGAACATCTACAAGCTAACACATCACAGTGTCAGAATGCTAATAGGAAAGAATTGCGAAAGTGAAACACTGATAGGTTTCTCTGGGATTGAGTGAATTTGTCTCAGCGTGACACCCAGAGACCACGTCACTTACCCTTTGTCTTATTTTCCAATTCCAAATGACTTTTCTGAATATTAAAGGCAAAATATTTGAAAAGAGAGCAAAAGGACTCAGAAGCAGGAGGGAGCTTGTTGGGAAGAGAAGCTGTTTGGCGGGAGTGGAAGGCATAAGCGGAGTAATGGGAGCGGATGTGACCCAAGTATTTTATACATAGTTGTGAAAATATAAAAAATAAGTTTTAAAAACTTAAACAAAAGAAGAGTTGCCTGTGAAAGAAAGCGAGAATCAGACTGCAAGCAGTATTAAAAAATAAAACACATTATAAATCTTTCTAGAGGATACTGAAAGGAGCTGAATTTAAACACGCAGTGACTCACCCAGATAGCCATTCAGATGTGAGGACACACTGAAAATGTCTTGGGGTACAAGGCCTCAAAGCTTACTGCTCAAGCACATTCTTAGGAAGTTTCAAATAGACAAAAGTGTAGAGTGCTTTATTTTTGAAAAAAAATGTTTATCACGTTTATTTTTTTAATGGTGTGTGTGGAGTGTGTGTGTGTGTGTGTGTGTGTGTGCACACTTACCACAGTGTGTGTGCAGAAGTCAGGGGACGATTTGTGAGAGTTCGTTTTCTCTTTCCACTATGTGGATCTTAAGGATTGAGCTCCATCGTCAGGCTTGGCAGCAAGCATTATTACCCTCTGAGCCATCTCACTGGTCCAAAATATAAGATACATTGAAATGAAGTTCCTAATCATCTCAGAAGCAGAGTCATACAAAGATAGACACGTGCGGACGAACACGCAGTCTGAGCGCAACATCATATGATGAATGCCGTGGTTTAAAAGATGCGCGTGACCGCAAGACACCACTTTCTGGCAATAGTGGTGCTGACGTTTTGCGTGCCGGCAGTGAATCACATCCCCAGCACAGATTTGAGCTACTCCATCCATGCGGCGGCTTCTTGGCAGGAATAGCCCTCGGCCTGTTTATAGCAGCTGTGGTCTTGGAACCTGGCTCCAGCTCTTCTGTTACAGTCACTGACCTAGTGCCCGTTAGTATACTGATTTTCTATGAAGTCAGCCGTTGTGTATTCAATTATTTCCACTGTAGTGTTTAAGTAAACATTTGAAAGATCCTTTAGTGTCATCAGAATGTACTAGCAAACTTGCTTTTGAAATTATTGCCTAGTTGTTTATGGGCCTAGGGTTTTATAATTTTGAAGGTTGTTGACTGAGAGTTGAGAAACACAATTTAGGGCTTAACTTGTGAGGTGGATTTTACCTTCAGTGTGATCCAGAACAGTTTCATTTTAATTAATTTTATTTTACAGGACAATATGGATATAGAAAAGATAAAGCTCACTGATTCTAAAACTTGTGTGTCATTGGGAATTAACTGGGAATGTGTGGACAATGTGGGTTCCCAGGACACAGCCCCTAAAATATCTGAGTTGGGAAGCGTCCCGACTGTGAAATGTTTCTATAGGGTCTCTCGTGTTTGAGTATGTGTCCCCAGATGGTGACGCTCTCTCTTAGGAGGTTGTAGAACCTTTGGAGTGGGAGACATGGCTAGCAGCGGTGGGTTACTGGGGGTAGGCCTTTGAGAGCTGTAACCTGTCTCCACTGCTGGCCCAAGCTCTCTGCTTCCCCATCTTCTAAGATGTGAGTGAGTGTCATCATATGCTCTTGCCACCGAGTCTTCATGACTTCCCTGCCAGGACAGACTGTGCCAACATAAACCTCTTTTCCCTTATATTGTTTCTGTCAGTTATTCTGTCACTGTGACAAGGAAAGTAACTAACACAGGAAGTGTTTACAATTTTATTAAGCACCTCAACTGTTGTTTCAAAAGCCTAGGCCAAACTAGGAATGATGGTGAAGAGTAAAAATTTATCATAGCACTCCTTTCTTCCTCTTCCTAAAGTACATGTTAAGAAAAATAAAACAAAACAAGATGAATAAGCATCAACAAAAAACATGCGAGGTGGTGGGGGTGCTCACCTATAATTTAAGCACTTGGGAGGAAGAAATTGGAGGATCTCTGAGTTCAAGGCCAGCCTGGTCTACGGAGTGAGTTCCAGGACAGCCAGGGCTACACAGAGAAACCCTATCTCAAAAAACTAAAAAACTAAACCAAGCCAAACCAAACTAACCAGCCAAGCAACTAACCAACCAACCAACCAAACAAACAAAAGACATGACAACAAAAAACACAGAGCAAAAGCAATTCTATCTTTAGAGGAAGTGTAATAAGATGTAAAAAGCAGAGCTTGTTAATGAAGAGAAATAACATTTTATATACAACATGAGTTGTTATTAAGTTTTGAAAGCTGACAGGTTCATAGACTCAGGCTAATTTAGGCCAATAGCAATTGCAATGTATCCCTTTTCTAATTAAGAAATGACTTAGTTTCTTTTCCTTGCCAAGGACAAAGTAAGAAGCAGGACAAGGATGCTGTCAGCATTTTGCTGAGAAGATGGAGATTATCCCGTAGTCCCAGAAGGTCCGCTAGGTAGAGGATAGACACAAACGGTGGAGCTGAAGGAAGCGGGTCCCGCAAGAGAATCCAACCCCTCTCTGTTCCTGTTTGTACAGCCTAGAAATTGATTATGAAATTGCTACAACCGTGGCATTAAAGCCTCAGCTTAAAAAGCAATACGCTGTCGAGGCAGCAGGATGCCTCCACCCACAGGAGCCATAGGGTCCGTGTCTTCGTCTACCACAGTTATTGCTTACTGCTTAACTGAAACTTGATATTTTTTTAAAGAAATAGTTCTTCTTTCCCTTTAAAGTGGCTTGGATGAGTTCGTTACTCTACATACTCTCAGTCTGTTCTTCACAATGGTTTTAGCCATTCCTCAAATCATAGTATATCAAAACTTGTGCTGGGCACCTTAGAGATTCTCCCTTTACTAGGTGCCTATGAAGAAAAGATGAGTGGGCTTTCCACTCATCAGACTTTCTGTATGTATGACTTTAATGTATGAGAGCATTTTTGTTCCATTAAAATATGGAAAAACCACTTTAAGATCATACCTACAGACATCAGCCATTTATTATCATAATAGCATAGCAAACAACTGCAAAATGTCACTGACATGCAATGAGCATTTATTGCTCATACATTCTGAGCTCAGTCTGCTTAATTCCACAGGATTTAGCTGAGCTGCCTTGTTATTCTAAGGCTGGGTTGACAAGTGACTGATCCAGGGTAGTTGTTATGGAGCGAATTGTGTCCTCCACAAATTTTACAAATTGAAGTCTAAATTGTTAATATCTCAGAATAAAACTTTATTTGGAAATAGGGTTATTACAGGTATGATTAGTTAAGATGGGGTCATTCAGGTGCATCCTAATTCCCTTATAGTAAGGGCTAAGTATGTAGCTAAGGGTAAAGTACTTGGCCAGCATGCACAAGGTCCTGACTTTAATGACAAACAGAATACCATGTAAGAATATGCATAAAGATGAAGTTCCTTGGTGATGCTTCTGAAGGTCGATGAATGGTAAAGGTTGCTAGTTAAAGAGTCAAAGCCAGGGAAGAAGCACAGAGAAACTTCTCCTTCACAATGCTTAGGTGAACCAATCAGTCTGATGCCTTGAGTACTGCCTCTGGACATTTAAAAAAAAACATTCATTTTGTGATTTACTGCATAGCAATCTCGGAAAGGTAAAATATTGTTCTCCATTAGGGGGATAGTCAGAATGACTCAGCTCTGCTCTAAGTGTCTATTTCTCATTTTTGTAGCTAACTTTACATGCTCTCAGCATGCAAGAGTGAGAGGGTGCAAAAAATGTAAAGTCTCTTTGAGAATAAACTCAAAACTATCAATGCCCCTTCTACTTTTTATGGATAACAAAGTCATAAGGCCAGATCAGATTCAAGGAGAGGAGAATAGGGAGCTTGTTGAGTGTGTATGAAGTGGAGAGGATATGAGAATTGTGTTGTCACTACAACAATCCAGAGTCCCCATGACTCTCTTCATTCAATGCTTAGTCTATAATTGCAGTGTAAATTGTATTTCACTCTTTTCTATCCCTCATGTATAATAACCAACATTCATTTTATAGTACTTACCTACATTTTTGAAGTGCTAGTAGTTTCTCTCCTCTCTCTCTCTCTCTCTCTCTCTCTCTCTCTCTCTCTCTCTCCCTGTAACTGAAGATCAGCCTTGAGTGTCATTCCTTAGGTTCTGTCTATCTGGTTTTGGGAGGCAGGGTCTCTCATTGACCTGGGACTTGCTGATTAGGGGAGGCTGGCGGGTCAGTTGTTCCACAATCTTCCTGTCCCTATCTTAGCACTGGGATTATAAATTCATACTCAGTTGTTTTCCCACATGGGTTCTGGGGATTGAACTCAGGTCCTCATGTTGCATAGTGAGGGCTTTACTGACTAAATGACTTCCTAGCTCTGGGCTAGTAGTTTAAAAACCATCAAGGTTCTTTTCCTTCTAATGTTTGAGTATTTAATGACATTAAACAAACTGATGTAATGGTCTGAAGCTGCTATATCCTTCTCTTCAAGCCAGGAATTGCTCTAGAAGCTGTCAAGAAATCTTTATGGACAGAGGGTATCATCAACCCAAGAGGACTATGCTTGGGAAAAAAATAGACTATAGGCATTCTGCACGTGTAGGTTCTGCATTCTTGGATGCAAACCAAGCACAGATAAAAAATGCTCAACCCTACTCCTCCCGCAAAAAAAAACCACTTAAATTGTACCTGTATTGGACATGTACTGATCTTTTCTTGTCATTTGTTATCAAATGAAACAAGATAGCCATATAGCATTCATATTACAGTAGGTATTGTATTGTGTCTAGAGATGATTTAAAGCATATGGGAAGATGTGAGTAGTTATATATAAATCCTCTAAGATTTGAGAATCTGAGGATTCTTTCCCTTTCTTTCTTTCTACTAGAGGCAATCTTTCAAGGATATCAAGGAACAACTATAGTTTCAAAAGAGGATCTTCTGCCTTTAGGGCATGATCCTGCCAATGAGGCAGCAGTATTCTATGTCTGGGGACATGAGTAAAGAGTGGGAAAGTGTGTGTGTGTGTGTGTGTGTGTGTGTGTTAATAAAGAAAGATTAAGAACCATGAAAGATAGAATATTTTACCCTATGTTGTAGTTTGAATAGGAAACCCCCTTTCCTGCACAGGCTCAGATCTTGAGAGAGGTGGGTTTTGGAGAAGTGATTAGATCCTGAGGCTCTGTCCTAATTGATGAATTAATGCCTTAATGAGTTCATAATGTGACAGAAAGGGAGAGAGTAGGCCATTGAGCACATCTTTAGGGGAATGTATCTTGCTCTGGGCCTTTCATATATTTCTCTTGGATTCTGGGCTACTGTGAAGTACACAGCTCTGTCCCACTGTGATGCTCCATGTCTCTACATGGCCACAGGAGAAGCATTCAACTGACTGTGGCCTGAAACCTCTGAGACCCTGTGCTAAGTGATCTCGCTTCCCCAAGTCACAACTAAGAAAGACCCACTTTCAAACGGACGGGTCATCTTGCTACTGTTTTGTGTCTGTTCCTATAACGGAGACAATGATTTTATGATCTATGGAACCAGCATCTTTTCATCTCTTTCCCTTGCCTCTAGGTCTCACTGGGGCTCAGACACGTGACACCACATTCAGTGTATTTCATTTCAGGAGAGGAAGCCTGAGAGCAGGGAACTCAAGTCTTTGCTAACAAGCTGTGAACACACTACACCTTTGCACCTGATGGAGACCTGATCTGAGCTTCAGCAGCAAACTGCCACTAAAGCCTTTGCAAAAATAAGTCTGAGATAAAAAAGTCAATGGCTGTATTTGCAGAATTGTTTTCTAATAGGAAACATCAGACATATTGGAGAAATGTCTCTTTGTTAAGTGCAAAGTGGCTGAATTTCTGGGCAATGCAAAAGACTAAAACAGTCTAAGGGCTTTTTGATGGCTAACTTAATGTCTCCTTTGGATTGGATTGTGGGTACCCAGATATTCTGTCAAACAATATTTTCGTATTTCTCTGAGGGAAATTTTGATGAGATAAGCATTTAATTCAGATGCCTTTTAGTAAAGAGGGTTGTGTTTCTTATTGGGTGGTGGTGGTAGAGAGGCTCGGCTCACCCCGTCATTTGAAGGCCTGAAGATTACAAAGAGGCTGAGATCTCCTGGAGTGGAGAGGAATTCTTTCAGCCCTCACACTTGAACTGAAATCTTTATTCCTCCTGGGTCTCAAGTCCTGGCCTCCAGACTGAAAGGAATCATGACACTTGCTTTCCTGTTTGTCTTAGTTAGGGTTGCTATTGCTGTGATAAAACATGACGAACAAAGCAACTTGTGGAGGAAAGGGCTTGGCTTATGGTTCCACATCACAGTTCATCATCAAGACAGGAACTGAAACATGGCAGGAACCTGGAAGGCAGGAACTGATGCAGAGCCATGGAAAGATGCTGCTTTCTGGTTTGCTCCCCATGATTTGCTCAGCCTGCTTTATTATAGCACCCAGGACTACTGGTGCATTACTGACAACACCCACAATGAACTGGGCCCTCCCCCATCAATCACTAGTCAAGAAAATGCTCTCAAGCCAGATCTTACGGAGGCGTTTCACAATAGAGGCTCCCTCCTCTCAGGTGACTCCAGCTTGTGTCAAGTTGACATAAAATTAGTCAATACATTTTTCTTCAGAGTGCTAATTCAACTTGAAGATGTTAGGACTTGTCAGCCCTTCATCATCTTGAGAGACACTTTCTTCTACTTAAATTTCCTAAGATTTAGACACTATCCTGTTAGTTCTGTTGCTCTAGAGCAGTGGTTCTCAACTTTTGTAATGCTGTGACTCTTTCATACAGTTCCTCATGTTGTGGTGACCCTCAACCATTAAGATTTTTTTGTTGCTACTTCATAACTATAATTTTGCTACTTTTATGAATTATAACATAAATATTTGACATGTAGATGGTCTTAGGTGACCCTGTGAAAGAGTCATTTGACCCTGCAAAGGGTTTGAAACCCACAGGTTGAGAACCACTGCTATGGAGAATCCCACTTTGGAGCTTAAGCTTAATAGCAATCAGCAGTAGAAAACTTATTAAGGGCATATGGTAGACAGTCACTGTTCAAAGTTTTCAAAGTGATGTGGGACTCAGCTAGTTTGAATTTGATCTAACCCAAAAGCCTCTCCCCATGTTCTGACTTTGGTAGTATGAGGCTGTGACTGACTCTTCTAGTTTTGCAAAAGCCCTGTGGAATAATTCTCATCACTGTTGTTTTATCACTTAGAAGGTTGAGAGACATGAGTGGTTTTCCTCCAGTAACACATGGCTGTAGACACACAACCTGAAATGATCTAAATTTGTAAGATGAATACTTGGAAGCTCTATATTGTAATGCCTGTAAGCAAGTCAGGAAGCTTAATGTGCAAAAACATAATCAGATTGGAAAAACAAGGATTAAGACTTTTCTAAGCAATATGCCATATTTTAATGCTCACTTGGAAAATAGTCAAGCAAAAATATTCTCCAATTGAGCATTTGTGTGTAGAAAATACCATTGCATAACGCTGAATTAATGTCACAGACTATATAGGCATTTACCATTTTTATTGAATAGAGAAACTTAAATATTCTAAAAATGCCTCTTGGTTTTTTTTTTTTTTTGCCAAAGACCTGTCAAAAGAAGTATTTATGGCAACTAGTCTTCAGAGACTATCCTCAAAGAATTATTGCCTCTGGTGCTCATCCAGTCTTCTCTAGTCTTTTTCTGGCTAAGACTGGATGCTCAAGCTGTATTACACACCTTGTGGGCTATAATCTAAATTTCATGTAATTCACTCTTCTGATGTTGACAATTCAGTACAGCTTGTATATCTGCAGCATGTACAACTGTCAACCTTCTAGTTTTAGAATACTTTCATTACCCCCAAAGAGACCCCATGCATATTGTCAGTTATTCTTTATTCACCCTGCAATGTTTAAATAAGCATTTATAGTTTCAGGTTAATATCTTGGTATTGCTTTAGGCTGCACTGTATAGATTTTGTTATATTTTGATTTTTTTAACTCATCCAAACCTATTTTGTAATTTATCTGGTGAGTTTGTCCTTTCACCTATTGTTTATTTAGGACTGTATTGTTAATTTACACATATGTATATCTCTTTTTGTTTCCACCTGGGACTGGAATTACAGATGTTTGTAAGCTTGTCGTGTGGGTGCTAGGATTTGAACCTGAGTCTTCTGCAAAAGCAGCAAAGGCTTTTACCTGCTGAACCATTCCTCCAGCTCCCATTAATTAGAAAATTTAATCAATTTCTGCATAATACAGTTACTAATAAGTTAGGATTTTTGTTGCAGAAGTTTATTTTTAGTTATGTCTAAAACAGTTGTTTTGTGCATTGTTGGGAGAAGGGCTTCTTAGGCCTTGGCATTTTGTATGATCTGCAGGTGGCTTTATGTAAAATACGTTTGACTCCTCATGATCTGCACGTGCTCACTGCTCTTTGGCAGAGCCACTATGAGGAGGCAGAGTTTTTGTATTAAGGAATACCCAAGGAGCTTCTGTGTCAATAAAAACTCCTGAGATCAGATGCTCAGGGTTCCACTGTCCAGGATGATGTTTGTCACGACAGGTGGTTCCTTTTGCTGAGGTCCGGCAGGGTTTGCATCTATGAAAATGTCTCCTTGTCTTTATTGCTGAGCAATACCATAGGTGTACTGCTGCAGATTTTGTCTGCGATTTCACTGTTTTCTAGCTGTCTTATGTTTTTATTTATTTATCTTTGTTCCATTGTTCTGTGTCATTGCTTTCACTGGTATTATAAAAATGGCTTTACATTGTATCAGTTTAAACATTTGTTATTCATTTCACTATATTCTTATTTCCCAGATTATTGCCAAAGGGATTATAATTAGAATCTCTACTTAAAACAATGTGGCTCAGCTTAACATCAATTTTTTTCAATAATTATAAAAATTTCTGCTCAAACTCCATTTATCCCCTCATTTGCTGCTACTCTGACATCTAATACATATTTTAACAGGTGGGCGTACAATGAAGCGTGTATAACTGTTATATGCGGTAATGCTTAAACATTTTATAAGAAAATTTCAGCAAGATTTTCACATTTAACATTTTTAGGATAATTTTAAATCAGCATTGTTAGCTTCAGGCACAATGTTGTAGAGCAGCTCTCCGGAATGTGCTCATCTTACATACCTAGACCTTAGCTTATCACGTCTTTCTCTGCTCATTCTTATTTATTTTCTTGCAGAGCTGGGGGTTGGATCCAGGACTTTGCCAATGCCAGGCAAATGCTTTCCAGTGAAATGCTTACCCAGGCAATAACTAAATATTTCTCTCCTTGGAAAAATAACTCACGTCTACCCCTCCAGATCTTGATTACAGCCAGTGCACTTTTCACTCCTATGACAGTGTCTATTTTAATTTCCATATACTAATGAGATCCTACAGTGTCTTCCTTTTGGTGAATGCCTTATGTCACTTAGCATGATATTTTAAAACTTCATCCATATTGTCAGACACTGAAGGGCGCTCCTGCTTTTTAAAGCTGAGTAATACCCATTTGCTTAGATCACATTTGTTGATGGGAAAATAGCTTCCATTTTTCAATTATTAACTCATTTCTTTTTTAAAAATTTCTTTCTCTCTTCTCTCATACAACTTATAGAATATATAGAGACCTCCTCCTCCCCCCTCTTCTCCCCAGAAAAGAACCATCACCCAGGGTTTCGGGACAATCAGGGCGTGGCATCGCGGGATAGAGTGAGGCCAGGCACCAGTCCCTACATCAAGGGTGGGCCACATCTTCCATTTTTAAAATAGTTTTTGAAGATGTCGCTTTAGGATGATAGTCTTGTCCTTCATCATTTTAAAAACGCTTCACCCAGGTTTACAAGATTTCTTCTGAGAAGTCCACTAGGACTCTATGGAGATTCCTCTGTACGTGCAGAGCCATTTTTTTTCTTGCTGCTTTAAAATTTTCCTTCATCTTTTGACAACTTGAAATATGTCTCAGCGAGCATTTCTTTAGACTCCCATTTGGTTATATTTGGCTTCCAACATCTGGATATCTACCTCTTTTCTTAGATTTTGGAAGCTCTTAAACAATATTTCTTTGATTAGATTTCTGATTCCCTCTTCTTTCTGTGTGTCTCAAATATGTGCATTGACTAATTTAATGGTGTATTTTCAGTTCATTGTACTTTAATCATTCTTTGAAATTTTTGTTTTTCTTGTTATCTTGTGAGTGTAATTTCTGATGGTTTATTTTCGGGTTCACTTATCTTCAGCTTAATTTGGTCTTCTGTTGAAATCCTCTAGTGAGTTATTACACAAGCTTTGTGATAGTTAATTTTTGTAGACTTGATACAAACCAGAGTCCTGTGTGAAGAGTGAACCACAACCGAGAACATGCCTCTGTCAGATTGGCCTGTAGGCGTGTCTGTGGGTTGGTGGGGCATTTTCTTGGTTGCTGTACCACCCCTGGGCAGGTTGTCCTGGGTTGTGTAAGCAAGCCAGTGTGCAAAGTTCTTCTGTGGTCTCTCTTCAGTTCCTGACTCTAGGTTCCTGCCTTGAGCTCCTTTCTAAGCTTCCCTCAAAAATGGACTGCAGCCTGTAAGCTGAAATAAATCTTTTCTTGTCCAAATTGCTTGTGCTCCATGTGTTATCACAAAGCAAACAAATATAAGCTATTGTATTCATTTTTCTGAAATTAATTTAACTTATTTGGTTTTCTACTAATCTCCTTTAACATCTTTATGACATTTACTTTGTATCTCACTCACGTGTTTTGGACAGCTTCTAGCACATTTGTTTCTCTGGGGCATATTTTACTGGTTTTGTTCACTTCCTTGACTCTTTATGTGAACATATGTGTCATTTGTGCATGACAAACGACAGTGGCCTCCGGAAGTCTTCCTGCAGACTGGATTTGTAAGGTAGAAGCCCAACACCAATTAGCCCATCCTAAGACTTTGGAGGACCTTTCACAACTGCATGATATACCAACTTGCTTTTGTTGTTCTTGGAGTTCACAATGAGTATTTGGATCCTATCAGTGTGCCAGGTAAAGGGGGGCAAAAGCTGATCTTTCGGTCAGCCCTTGGAGGGCTGGGGTATTAGGGACATGGTATCTCTTTCTCCCTTCAGGAAGACTTTGGAAGTTCAGATTTTTCATTTACTCACCCTGTTTTGTCAGGAAGAACTTTAGTGACTGCCAACCTGATTTGCTGTTTCTGATCTCATTGGAATCCAGGAATCTTGGGTCTTGTTTGCACACAGACTAGCAATGCAGATCAGTTCTCTGTGCAGTTGCTGAAACATTTGTGGCAGTGGACGTGTGATTGAATATTTCTCTCTCCTCAGGAAGCATCTGGGAGCTGTGGCTTTTGGTCCACTACCTGTGGAGATAGACTAGTGACTCTCAACCTTCCCAATGCTTCGAACCTTTAATATATTTCCTCATGTTGTGGTGACTCCTAACCATAAAATTATTTTCCCTGCTACTGTACAATTGTAATTTTGGTGCTGTTATGAATCTTAAGGTAAATATCTGATATGCATATGGTCTTAGGTGACCCCAGTGAAAGGGTCATTCAAACCACAGGTTGAGAAATGATGAGATAGACTATGGTGACTTTCAGGTGAAGCTGGTGTCATTGGTTTCCAATGGCTAGAATGTATCCCATCCTGATGTTCTCCGAGGCGGATCCTGGCTTCTGAATAGCACAAAGAAAAGTTGGCCCATTGGATACATGGACTGTTTCATTTCTCAGAGAAAAATTGGGACCTGGTGAGTATTTTTGGGATGATGCTGATGATGATGCTTATGCTGTCGCTGCTGCTGCTGCTGCTGCTTTTTGCTATGCGGTGGGCAGGTGTTTGGTGAGAGGGCATCTCAAGTTTCTGGTCAGGTTCGGTATGGCTAGATTCACTACTGGAACCTCTCATCTACTTCTTAGATTTCACAGACAGGGAAACATCTGTGTTACTATGCGATCCCCTTCCTTCAGTGCAGGGTTGACCCCACGATTCTCTGTTGACCACAAATATGTAACAGTGTGACTAGTCCTGAAGCCTTGTGGGTCTTATCTTATAGCCCCACCTGCTAACCAGTGATAATGAGCAGATGCTGGTTAACTGGATTCCATTGTTTCTGAAGGAACGCTCTGCCAACACTTTGAGGAGCAATAATTTTAGGTGAGCCAAAAATATTTATCATCTTACTTATTTTTGTTTTCCAAAGCATTGTAAAAATTAGTTGAAAGTTCCATAGCTTGATGAGTCCTAAGGGAGTTAGAATATAAAAGTACAAATCAAGAGTTTCAACTGGGTGAAAAACAAATAGCTTAGAAATTGTTGAACTCTGAGTTTGAATTGAAAACTTGGAAGTGAGTCATGTTTCTGTAAACCATGAGTCCACTACAGAGATATCCTTCATTCCATGATTTGAATCTATCTATGGCTTATGTTCATAGCTCCTTGTTTCTTTCGTTCTTTCATTGAGATGAGAAGACTAGTTCTTAGTGTGTGAATGTATCAGGTCTGAATGTTGATGCCAGGATTTCTTCTCCAGGGTCTGGAGATGGGGAATTTTACTCTGAGGGACACCAATACTTGCTTCTCACTTGTTCTGAGTCAAGCAATGGGAAATAGAAAGCTTCCTAAGAACAAAACTGCATATTAATGGAAAACACTTTTAAGAGGATACCATCCGAGAGAGAGGACAATCAGAGCCATACACAAACGCAAAAACCCAAACAACCAACCAAATATTAAACTCTTCAAATCAAACCACACAACTGCCCCCTCAAACTCTAAAACTCCACAGTCTATGAAGTGAGGAGTTAACTATAATAAAGTAAAATCCCAGGGTTTAAACTGAAATAACCATTCCTGACCAGGAATCATCACATACCTTGTGTTTAAAAGACTGTTTATGATATTTAAAGAGTTGACTAGATTATGCCTCTTCCATCTGGATATTCCTAAAACTAAAGAATATTCTTAATACAGCACATTTTTTTGTTTTGTTTTTGTTTTTTGATGTGACTTTAAGCTTCCACAAAGTAGAACAGGCTGATATACTACTTCCAACTCAGACCCCTTTGCAGACTCGTAAGGAGCCGCTTAACATTCTTTTTCTTTTTCACTAATAGCACCCAGGTGCTCTATTTCCGAACTGCCCCTCTTGCCTTCTCAGTCTAAAGAGACTGTTTTGAATAATGGCACTCCAGCTCATGAGATTGGCACAGTACACCCTGATGAATCAGAGTTAGAGAAATTTTGAGACTAATGAATAGCCCAATTAGAACCAATGAAACCATGCCACTGTGAATTCTCTTGAAACTGTTTTGAAAGTGGGATTTTCCTTCCACTAACATGGTGCTGCTGATAGAGTCCTCCACGGGCAGGAAGCCAGCACACTGGGTGCAGAGGCCATTTTCTAACAATACTATTTAAAAATTTAGATTGTATCAATCCTGGAGCTTTGTTGACTTCTGCACTACCTATTTTAAGATTGAGAACATTTAGAAAATTTAAAGGATTGAGAATAGCTTTTTATTAGTTGTGAACAAAATAATTCTGACCAACATATTCACTTTGTAAGTGATTTATTTGAAGGTTTTACCAGGTACTTTTGGTACATTACAACAGCTATAGAATTTCAATGAGTGTTTTGGTCACGTACCAGTAGGTTGGCAGGGTCATCTGACCTAGCAGAGTTATTGGTTGCTCTAATGAGCTTGGCTTGGTTTGCTCATCAGATACTCAGCTATTTGGCTGGATTCAATTGATTTTATTCCACACATCTCTCATTCTCCTCCAGAGACCAGAGGATTATGTCAGTTATGTTCCCACAGCAAAGGCATGTAGACCTGATTTTGCAAACGCCTTGTAAGTCTCTGCTTCTTTCACACATGGTGACATCAGAGATCAGAAAGGTATTTCCCATCCTTAGCAGGAAGGTGCCACATATTTACATGACAAAAGAGTTGAAATATTTATGTAGTCTGCCACAGGCAATGAGACCAGGATTTAGGATTTTGCTAAACAATTTTGTTACCTCATGTTATTATAGACACAACAAATACAAAATATAAGCCTAGAGTCATGATTCTCAATCTGGGGCTTACAAATTACAAAGCAAGAGGTAATTCAAGGATAGCCTGGTCTACATAGTTCTAGGCTAGCCAGGGCTAAGTAGGATAATATAATCTAAACCAAACCAAAACAAAATAAGATAAAGTTTCAAAGCCTTGGGGATGGGGATGTAGGTCAGTGATAGAGCACCTGCCTCGTATATGTAAGTCCCTAGGCTCAATCCCAAGCACTACAAAACAAAACAAAACATCAACAAACTAAGCCTTAAACCCTAATTCCCCAGAGATTTTAATTTAGCAGAGTTAGGTCCTGCGGTGGTTTGAGGTTTCAAATGCTCAAGCCAGACCCAGCATCACTCTCTCTCTCTGCTGTCTGTTGGTCCAGATGTAGAACTCTCAGCTTCCTCTCCAGCACCATGTCTGCCTGCCTGCCTGCCTTATTTCCTGCCATGATGATAATGGACCAAACTTCTGAACTGTAAGCCAACCCCAGTTAAATGTTTTCCATTATAAAAGTTACCATGGTCACGGTGTCTCCTCACATCAATAAAACCCTAACTAATGCAGGTCCTGTTATGAACCACTCACTAGGAGTGGTTTGAATGGATTTCCCAAAGTTCATGTATGGAGACATAATGCCCAGCGTAACAATGTTGGGAGGTGGGGTCTAACAAGAGTTGATTGGGTCATGAGTACAGAGGCCCTAGAAATGCATTAATGTCCTTGAGAGGAGTGGGCTTCTTTTGAGAGTAGATTGGTTACAAAGAACATATACTCTTGCTAGCTCAGTTACTTTCTCTTCTATCTTCTGCTGTCGATGACGCAGCATGACGTCCTCAGCAGACCCCAGGACTGTGTTCTTGGACTTCCCATGTACTAGACTACTGAGCCAAATGAATCTCTGCTCCATGGAAGTTATCCCATCGGAGGTATTTAAAACAGGCTCCGAGACACAAATTGACTATTGGACTTCTTTCCATTTGTTGTTTTGTTTTTTTTTTTTAAATAGAGGTGAAATGGGGGAAAGAGTAGACACAAAGTAATAGAAAAGCAGCCCTTTAAAACCAATCTATATGCAAGTTGTTTTTGTTTTTTTTTAAATGTTGTAGCTTATGTGTTTGGTACTGGAGAAATTGTGGGAGTTTTTGAGATACAGACTTAGCCAAGCCCTTGAGAAGATGGATGATAAGCAAATGTTTGCATATGATTAGTGATGTAATCATACCATGCAAAGGGCTGAAAAGCTTAAGTACAGGAGACTATGCAGACATAAAAGTAGAGATCAACTTCACCCATAAAGCTGTGACCAGACAGGCAGAAAACTGGCAGAGGTATGAAGAGAAAACCAAAATGGAAAAGTCAGAGAGATAACTCTATTTTATTAATGAGCCTCTCTTCAAGAATGTTCTTATGTCATTGCTAGTTAGCCAGCCTGTCTTAAGTAGAACACATTAGGCAGGGGTCAGTTTTTAGAATCATTCTAAGAACCCTGAGATCTGTGCTGTTATTAACACTATGCTTAGCCCAGTCTGTCAGATTTAGCTACCTGGTTCAGCTTAATCGATTCCAGCCCTTTAGAGTGTAAAGGCATTTGGATCAGAACATCTGCCACTTGTTCTGCACTATGCACAATTACATGATTTAAATTGACTGTGCCCATGGCAAGAGCAGTTAGAAGTTATAATCTTTCAATCAGAAGTAGGATTATAATTCATTCATTTTGCAAGCCTGCTATTTTGGGTTGATCTTCTGTCAAGTGGAATATAAAGTTCACCAAAAAAGAATGACTATCAGCAAAGTTAGCTGGAAGAATGGGTGTCCCAAGATGTTCTGTTTCATAAAACTATTGTGTGAATTCTTCATAGTTATTCAGTATTCCATCAAGTCTATAATGGATTTGCATTCATAGAAATGAGTTTATTGTCATACTGATTCATTTGAGGCATTAAATTTGATTTAGTCTCTAAATTTTAAAATACTTTACCGGCTGTAAGCATTTGAAGAGGTAAAATTCAAAATGGAATGATGCTGGTATTTTTAATTTCTTCTAATCAATGACCAGAAAATATATAGAGCTCCCTTAGTAGCTGATCTAAACGTTAAATTGACTTTTTCCATATTAGTTCTGTTGCCTATTGGAACCACACCCAAGTTTTCCATTTCATCGTCAAGCTGCTGCACATAGCAAATTCAAGATTTAAATTTGATTTATTAGATTTGTGATTGATTTGTAATAGGTTACTAGAAAGCTAGGGTTTTAAAATAACATACATGGAGAGCAACCTATAGTCTTGGCAATAGCTTGTTTTTTGGGGAGACAATTCTTGTTAAACCCTTTTGGCCAATAATTCAATTAGACGTAAACCAATCCCAGTACTGAGTGCTTCCTTTGGTGACAAGAGATGGCCAGATGAGACTCTGTCTCTCTCATTATTTGTCAATTTCATTTCAATTTCCATCATATATTAATTTTAACTGTCTCTAACCATTTTCCTTCCCTCATTTCCTTCTCCCCTTTCTCTCCCCACTTGATCCTCCCATTCTAGCACCCCCTTCCAAACATATCTGCCTATTTTATTTTCCTTTCCTAAGGAGATCTATCTGTTCCCTCTAATCCATTATTCTATACCTACCTTCTGTGATTCTATGAATTGCAGCTTGGTTATCATTGAATTAACATCTAATATCCACATATAAGCAAATACATACTACATTTGGTTACCTCGCTCAGACTGATTTTTTTCTAGTTCCATCCATTCACCTATGAATTTTATGATGTCATTTTTTAAATAGCCGAGTAATACTCCATTGTGTAAATGCACCACATTTTCTTTATCCATTTTTCTGTTTAGGGAGCATCTAGGATATGTTTCTAGTTTCTGGCTATTATGAATAGAGCAACAATGAACATGGTTGAGCAAGTGTTTCTGTGGTAGGATAAAACATCCTTTGGGTATATGTGTGAGAGTGGTATAGCTGAATCTTGAGGTCTATCAATTCCCATCTTCCTGAGTAACTACCTAACTATACAAGTTTACACAACTAGCTATGTAAGTTTGCCCTCCAACCAGCGATGGAGGAGTTCCCCTAACCCTTTACAGCAAGAGCTATCACTTGTGTTAATGATCTTAGCCATTCTGACAGGTGTAAGATAAAATCTCAAAGTAGTTTTGATTTGCATTTCCCTGATTGTTAAGGATGTTCAGCATTACTATAAATGTTTCTCAGCTATTTGAGTTTCCTCTTCTGAGTATTCTGTTTAGATCTGCCCCTCATTTTAAAATTGGGTTGTTTCTTGGTATCTAGTTTCTTGAATTGTTTATATATTTTTGATATTAGCCCTTTATTGGATATGGAGTTGGTAAAATCCTTTTTCATTCTGTAGGCTGCTGCTTTGTCTGAATGAGTATCCTTTGCTGTGCAGAAGCTTGTCAGTTTCATGGGATCCAATTTCTTAATTGTTGATCATAGTGCCTGTGCTAACTGTATTCAGGACTGTAGTTGCTCTCCACAAACTTACATCAAGACCCCATTGCTGAAGACAACACCTACACAACTGATTGAACAAGGAGCTGTTGAACTGGTGCCTACATAGAGCCAGTATGTTCTGGTGTCTTTGGTACAGGAAGGTATTCTGCACATCATCAAAGGAGAAACACTAAGCCAGCTAAAAACTCTACAATAGTGTACTACCTGCAAGACATGCTAGGACAACGGTGGCACAAAGCTGGTGGGAGTAACCAACCAATGACTGGATTTACTTAAGGCCTTTCATAAGATGCAACCCATACCAAACACTTCTTTGGTAACCAAGAACATGAAAATCAATAGCCCAAGGATCTAGGGTAAAACCTAAAAAAAGAAAAATGTAGTGATAAAATGACTCATAATGATATTCTGCTATATTCAGAGATCAGTGCCTTGTTCAACCAACTTCAGAGAAGTTTCCTCCTGTAGCAGATAGGAGAAACTATGGCCAGATATTACACAAAGTGTGGGAGACCTTGATATACTCAGCTCCAAATGGGATGATGGGATGTTTTTATCAAATCCTTCTCTTCTGAGTTCAGAGAACCTTTTGGAAGAGGAGACCGCAAGAGTATGAGAGCCAGAGGGGATGGAGGACCCCAAGAAAATGAATCAACATGAGTACAGCTCATAGAACTCCTAGAAACTGAAGCAGCATGCACAGGAACTGCATGGGTTTGGATGAGGTCCTCTGTATGTATAACGCTAGTTACTGTTTTTAGGGGATTCCTGAGTGTGCAAATGAGTGGGTCTCTGCCTCTTGTGCCTTCTTCTGGGCTCTTTTCCTCCTGTTTGTTTGTTTTGCCTAACTTTGATGTGATAGTTTTTGTTTTCTCTTATTTTATTTTGTTATATTTTAAAAATTTAATTAATTCATTAAAATCTAGCCACTAGAGTAAAGGTTAACAACAGAACTGTCATTTATGACTGTCAGGAGAGGGAAAACCATTTTTCTCTGATGGAGTGACACTGGGCATATCAAACATTGCACAAGAAGCCTCATGATCAGGAGTAGTTGACTAGTAGATAGTGGACTCCACAGTCTTTTTGTGTGATTTTTATTTGATTATTTATTTATTTAATTATTTATACTATTTATTTAACTCATTATTTATTTGGTATTTTTTTCCCTTTTCTTTTGGGTGGTGGCTTATTTCGTTTTCTTGGTTTTGGGTTTTTTTTTTTTTTTGTATTGGGTTTTGATTTGGATTTTGGGAAAGAACTTAAAGTTTGGTGGGTAGGGATGGGGAGAGGATCTGAAAGGGTTTGGGGGAGGGGAAGAATATGATTAAATTATGTTTAAGTTCAACACAGTTTTAAGTATTAGAAATATAAAACAATCTACACACATACACAAATGATCTCATAGTTTCTGTGAATTAGGATTCCAAAGAGAGTTTAGAGGGTTCCTCTACCCAGGGTTTCCACAAGGCTATAGTCAAAGTGTTGGCTGGTCTTGGATTCTTTCCTGAAGGCTAAGTCTTCTTACATATCCATGGGGCAGAATGCATTTTATTTTATTTTACTTTACTTTTATTTTATTTTATTGCTCCTATAGAAGTCAGGGAATTTGTTTCATTCCAAAATATTCTATTTAATTGACAAAGAAAAAATATGTATATTTCTATGAGGTATAATATACTATTTTTACTTATGTTTACATTATAGAAAGATTCAACCCAGCTAATTAATATATCTATTATTTTGACAATTTCTTTGTTTTATCGATCTGTTCAGTATCACACACACACATACACAGTTGTGCTTTTATAGTGATTCTAAACCCAGTCAAGTTGATAATGGTAATTACACTCTCATCTTTGAATAATTTTTTTTCATTTGAAAATTTATCTAAAAAATTAAAAGTTCATATCTTACATGTTAGTCACTAAATGTGTGCCCAAACTCATAGGTTCATGTCCTAAGCCTCAGGGCGATAGCATTTGGAGAAAGGGCTTTGGAAGTTTATTTGGATTAAAGATAAGGTCATTCTCCCTCAAGAAAGGATTGGGGGAGAACAGCACCAGACCATGCTGGTGTTCTCATCTCAATTTGCAGTCAACAGAATTCTGAGAAAGTAAATATCTTTGTTTAAACCATTTACTTAGTCTATAGTACTTTGTTATGGGAGCCTAAGTTAACACAATGTGGTCTAACTTATTCATTATACTCTACAGCGTAGTCAGTGGCAGTCAAGGATCCTGTGGTGAATTATATTGGCATTCTTCAACCATATTTTTAGTGTGTTATATATCAAAGGCCAATCTTCCTCCCCCCACCCCCCCGCCCCAGACAGAGTTTCTCTGTTATAACTCCGGTTGTCTTGGAACTCACACTATAGACCAGGCTGGCCTTGAACTCCCAGAAATTGGCCTGCCTCCACCTCTGAGTTCTGGGATTAAAGGTATGCGCCACCACTGCCCAGGATTCAAGGGCCAGTCTTTAAAGATTTTGTGGAGAAAGAATTTAGTTGTTCATCATTGTATTGGTGTCTGAAGGAATAGTGGATCATATCAATAGCCAGTTGTTTTATGAATGTAATGTCCTTTATACAAAAATTTACATATTTGCAAATTGCTGTATTTCCCCCATACACTGTGTTATTTATCTATTCAACATACATTTCACTTTATATATCTGGCACTGCTGTAGATGTTGGGGAGACAACAAATACAGAAAAGAAAGGAATCTCTGTTCTTGTGAAGTTTACCTCCTACTGCAAAGCAGCAAATGTCACACAAGTTTGAAAACCAAGTCAAATAGTGATCAGCTGTATGAAGGATTAGGAAGGCATCTGAGAGAGGAGGATGTGTAGCTGGCATCACTGGGGTCAGTGAAGGATTTCTGATGTCACTGTTTTAAAACCTATATTGGAAAATGAGGCATTGAGTCATGTGGCTGTTTGGTTAAAAACAAAACAACAAAGTTTTTAGGGCAAAGAGAAAGCAAATATCAAGACTTTTGGGTGGAAGCACTTTAGCGTAGTCTGTGAAACAAGAAGACAAACAAGGCTGGAATGAAGGAGATAGATTCTGCTACGAGCCATGGGGAGTCTAATGGAAGGCTTAGGTTCTCTTATATTCTGGAAGGATTTTCTTAGCTTCTGTGCTGAGGTTACACTGTGGCGAGGGAGTGGAAACTGAAAGATTGGTTAAGGTTCTGTGAAAGTAACTTGTAGGAGGTGAAGGTTGACATTGAGGAAGTAGCAGAGGAGGTGGAGGAAATTGTTGTATTCTGAGTGTACTTGAATATAGATTCAAGACATTAGTTCTAGGGTAAAGAAAGAGAATAACTAGGGATGGCCCAAGGGTTTTTGACTGCTGGAAGAATGAAGATGCCATTGATGAGGAGGGAAGAAAAGCCTTAAAGAAGGAACCTGGGGACTGGAATGGGATGTTTGAAATGCTAATTAGATATTTAAGGACACACACACACACACACACACACACACACACACACACACACACACAATTATATGGTTATTTGTGTTTGAAGATCAGAATAGTGATAAAAAGCTAGAGATAGGTTTTTAAAAAAATTTATTAAAAAAACAACAACCAAGGTTTCAATGTACAGCCCTGGCTGGCTTGGAACTCAACAATCCAGACTGGCCTTGCACTCACAGTGATCTGCTTGCTTTTACTTCTCAAGTGTTGGAATTAAAGGTATGTTGCACTATGCCTGGCCTTAAAGATAGATATTTGGAAGTCATGTACACATACATTTTATGTAAAGAATAGAATGAAATACAGTGTGTATGGATAGTTGATGGGCACAATGATTGAGCTCATGGAGGAACTTAAAATCTTCAGGAAGTGATCAGCTGTAGGGCAAGTTGAAAACCAAGAACTGATGGCAACATTTGTCAGGTAGAGGCTATAGACACTGGTAGCTCTGGCATCTGCATTGGAAAATATAAGGAGACAAGTTGCTGATGGATGAGTTCAAGGGAGAACTGATGAAGAGAAATAGATGGAAAGCAGAGAAAAATAATTTGAAAATTTTGTTGTTGCTTTTTGTTATGTAACTCTTTAATATGATATAAAATACACATTTGTCAAGCATGAAAGTACACTTTATCACGATTTAAAAATCTTATTTTATGATAGTTATTGGATTAAAATTCCATGGAGGCTTCCAGAATTGTGCAAAGACTGTAGAAAACTCTTCTGGAAAGAGTAAATAGCTTGGAAGAGTAGCAAAAATATTAATCCAGTACTCATGGAAGCCGCGCAGACATCGAGGTAGTGATTGTTGTACCATAGCTCAGTGGATTGTGTGTCTCTTCCTCCTTTTCTCCTCTTCCTTCTTTATCCTCCTCCTCTTTCTCTTCTCCCCCCTCTCCTTCTCTTTTCTATCTTTCTTTTTGATGTTCAGTTTAAGGTCTGCAAATGTTTACATTTCCCTCTTTAATCACTTCTTAGTTGTATAGCTCTATCTGGGGAAGCTGTGAACAGGATGATGGCAGAATGTTGTGGTCGCAGAATCTTTAGATGGTCACCCTAGATTCCTTCCCTCTAATATGAATGCCTTGCTGTGGGCAGGATGTCCGACTAACATGGGATTTCACTTCCATGATTAAGCTCCATTAGGTGGCTGGAGTGAAATGAAGTTGATTTCAGTTTATTAGCTAAAAAGAGCATCTTCCTGTCTTACATGGATGAAAGCTGTTATAGAAAGGAACTTCTTAGAAGGAAGTGGAACCCCCCCCCTTACAGGCTGTGGAGAAAGAACCAATCATGGGAATGGAAAGCACATGGGTCTGGGACTTCAGCTTTCTGAGTTCAAAGTCATGATCCACAGATTAAGAAATGGTATCTTAAGACATTTATTAAAGAGGATTGCAATGATGAATTTCTTCCTCAATTCCCTTGAGATATATTTGTGTAACTTATATAGGTTTTTTTTTTTCTCCATAACCTGAAAGCCAATCTCTCAAACTATAATTGCCAGAAAGGTTAGGGCTCTAGTGTTCCTTTTGTATTTGCAGCTAATAGACACATTTGGTCTAAGTGGCTTTATACTAACTGACATTGCAATTTCAGCTCTTACATAGTTTCTTTCTGAGTCCCCCTTTTCCCTTTAAAATCTGACAGCTTTGTCCAGATGAGAGTGCTTTCTGTTCATGCTGAACTTCTTTTCTGTTGCAACAGTCTATTAGTGATTAAAATATATCTTTATCATATTAGTTGTATTTGGTTTTGATACTACTATAATGTGATAGAATGAAGAATATAAATTAATGGTCTATAGTCTTGGGATTTTAATACATATCACTAAACTCCCTTAGATGCTTGATCTCAACTTTTCATCTCAAGGAAAATGTATTAAACTGCCATAAATAAATTATATTAAAATACTTCTCACTATTCTTTAGGTATAGAAAATGTTAAACTAATTTGATAAGAATTTTGGCTATAAAGGATTAAGAACATGTACATATAATGCCATTTGCTTTGGCAAAATTTCTCCCATTTTTTCCTTTTGAAATAAATTGCTTTACCTTCCAGTCATTCACAATATCTACATTTTGCTGCTCTAGAAATGAATGCTCTAGAAATTAAATGAATTATTTAAAATTCTCTCTTCCCAACAACAAGCCAAATGGTTGAGTAAATGAATAAAAATTTTGGTTTTATGGAAGTCGGATTTTCTCCCAGTTTCTGTGAATGACTTGAAGATGAAAATGCTTATTACTGACACAGTTACAGCTATTAACCATCAGACCAACAAGTCTGTTGAAGGCAGAACATTGAAATTGCTAAGCAGGACCCCAGCCTCACTGAAGACTTCACTGAGCAGGTTCTTATATCTGGGAATACCAGAGACTTCTCACACTATTCACAAGAGATTCCTTACTGGGATACAAGGCACTGTATAAACCCTGCTGTTAGCTAATGGTCTTGTATCTTCCTGAGCATAATTTTATTCCACTTAAATATCTATGTGGAAGAAACTGTGTTTGTTAGGAATATTAAGATAAACACCACTTTAAGTTTGTTAAAATGATTCTTTCTGTATGTATGCGTACCATAGATGCCAGAATAGGGCATTAGATCCCTGGGAACTGGAATCACAGACAGCTGTGAGCCTTCCAATGTGGATGCTAGAACTTGAACTCTGGTTCTCTGTGAGCAGCAAGTGCTCTTAACCACTCTCCATCTCTCCAGACAGTAAATTAAAATTTAAATTAAATGTAAAACTATGCTTTTCCTTTTACCATTATTACTCCATAAAATTACAATTTTAATGGTGAGTTTGTAATGAAAAATACAATTATAATTGCTTCAAGTTATTTAAAGTTTGGTAGTGCAATTATTTATCA
>JAMJFZ010001789.1:7920000-8008668 GCA_026225945.1 Cricetomys ansorgei | reverse complement strand
TTTCTCATAGTTGACCTTCAGAATTAAATAAGACCCTATTGCTAAGATACCACACACAATAGTTATAGAACATAGAGGTACTGGGTTTTATGGATGTGGAAGCTTCATCCCTGGCTAGCTTTTATAGAGCTTGAAAATACTATGCAAGTTACCAGAGGAGAAAGGTTATCAATCATCTCTAGTTATTAATCCTAGGAGTTACAATGACTGTCCTGGAAAAAGACACTCACTGTAGTAATAGAGGCTTGACGTTGTGAAAGTAAATAAACACTTCTGGTTGGGATTTGGTCCCACTCCAGATGATGAAAGCCAAAGGTGGCACTATTATCAGTATAAGATCCTATGGCTAGGGGAGAACCTACTACTGCCACGCTGCTAAATGGACATGGTAGTAGACTAATTCACAATGACTTCTCATTATAATCACGAGACAATGCATCTGTCTCAGTCTCCATCTGAGAAGCATCTAGTTGCAGTAGGTGATGATTAACACAGTGACCCACAGCTGTCCAAGATGTAGAGACTAAGATACAGCAGAATGCTCAAACTGAAAGGAAACAGATACACTGCACCCTTCCCAAGACCCAGGGATCTTTGTGGAAGAGGGGACAGAAAAAAGATGTAAGAGCTAGAGGTAGCAGATGACTACGTGGAAACACGATCATCTGAACATAGCAAAGCAGCTGAACATATGAACTCACAGTGACTGACAGCTTGCACAAAACCTGTGCAAGCCCAAGCCAGACCACATGCCAGCATGCAGAGGGAAGCTGGACACACAATTCCACCCTTCTTTCCAATGCAAGACCACATGTCCAGGAATATTTTGGGAGCACAAACTAAGTATTTTTTCCTCAAAAAGGACACAAAGTCAGGTGTGTGGGGAAGAGGGAATGGACTTGGGGGATATACCTAAAAGATTTAAGGGAGGGAGGTAAATATGGTCAAAGCATGTCGTATGAAACTCTCAAAGAACTAATAAACATAATTACTAACAAGTATTATTACATTTATTAATATGTGTGTGTATGTGTGCACACACATGAGCATACACGCATGCGCACATGTACATACACGCCACAGTATATATGAAGGTTCCAAAGGATGACTATGGAGAGTCAGTTCTCTCATTCCACCACGTGAATCAAACTCAGGTCATCAGAGCCATAAGAACTTTCATCCATTGAACAATCTCACTAGCCTTCTCCCAAAATCCTAAAATTTATATGAATCCACAAAAAGGGCTAAATATCCATAGCAACTCCGAGCAGAAAAAAATAATGCCAGAGATATCACAAAACCTAACTTTAAATTACAAAGTCTCAGTAATAAAAATAGCATGGTAATGACAAAAAAAAGACATGTGGACCAAAAGAATAGAATAGTACAACCAGAAATAAACCCACACAGTTGTAGCTACCCAAATCTGTCAGATAAATATGTCAAAGGCATGCAGTAAAGACAGCCTCTTTAACAAATGGTGCTGGGAAAACTGGATTTCCACACTTAAAAGAATGAAACTAGATCAATATCTTTTACCCTGCACAAAAAAATCAATATGAGTCAAATATCTTAATGTGAGACCTGGAACTTGAAAATTGCTGGAGGAAAACACTTCAAGAGATAGACATCCACAGACTTTCTAAAAATGACTCCAATTTACACAATGGTATTTTATTTCGGTGTAAAGAAATAGGAAATCATGACATTTTCAAGAACTGGATGGGGTCATTGTGTTAAGCAAAATAAGCCAGACCTGGAAAGAAGAGCACTACATACAGAACCATATGCAGAACCTAGATTTAAAATCGTGTGTGAGTGTAGTATGTGTGTGTGTGTGTGTGTGTGTGTGTATTATGAAACTAGAAATGGGACATGAAAACTTAGATTGGTACAGAGTCAGAAGTAATTAAAATTAAGATATGTGAAAATCAATTGAACTTGGTATACTTTAAAAGATCCAACGTAAGCATACAATGCAATATAATCACTGAAAATCAAAATGTAAAATTATCTTACTGTAAGCAATTCAAAAGGTAGGTATTTAACAATCAGACATAGACGAAAATTTATTTTTCCCTATTCTACAGTAAATAATGTTATGTGTAAGTTCATTCTCTTCATTTGTTGCCCTATATGCTATATGTAACTCTTTATGTATATATATTTCTCATTTTCCTTCTTGGTTTATTTCAAGAAGGGTTTATATCGCCATCTATTTAGCTGAGAAGTTTTTGTAGCTTTCTGTTTAATGTTGCTTTTCATCTTTGGAGACTCTGTTGCTATAGCTCATCATGGCTGTACTTCTTGCCCCCAGGGTCTTATACTCACTGGATCTCTTTAGCTTGACTTCCATTTCAGCAGATAGCAAAACTGATAGTCTAGCTTTCTTTCGTGCCTTATATACTTGGTGTATTTTTATGATTTGTTTGTTGTTTGTTTGCTTGTTTGTTTATTTAAGACAGGGTCTCACTATATAACCCAAGCTGGCTTCCACTACCTCTGGCTCCCAACCTCTGGATAGATATTTTTGAACCGAGATTCTTTGAATCTCCTGCCCTTGCCTATTATGTTATAATTTCTGCTCCTCTGAGGCCCAATTTTCAATATCTTTTCAATTTTTCTTTACTTGTCTTCTTTTTTTTTTTTTTAACTCAACGGAGTGATTCTTCCTTCTAATAACGCTCCACTGTCCAGAACTTAGCTGCATGTCCACGCCTAGCACAAGACACATCAGCAGTCTAGTGGAGTCTCTTTTGGTAAAGAAAGCAAAGAGATGCTACTGGGGGCTTGCTGCACCCAAAGACTCCCCCAGAGGGAAGACTGTTCCAAAAATGCCTGCCACTGTGAATCCAGTCCTTGGTCCTGGATTTCTAGGTGCTCCTCTAACAGATCAAAAAATTAAGTGTTTTATGATGCCACAAACACACACCAAAACATAAGCTTCCCTCTCCCTCTTTTCTATATCCAATTTGTAACACCAGAATGAAAACCAGGCCATCAAGAAAGTGTTGATTTAGAGAGAGGAAACTGGTACCAACAGAGGAATCATTGGTCCAGAGCAATTTTCAAATACTAGTTCCTATACTCCCTGACCTGGCCACAGACTTCATGGTGAAGCCATTTGACAGCATCCAGTACTGGTCTCCTAGAAGGACTGCTTCATCCAACGTCTGTCACAGTCCGTTCATTTGTTCTCTGGGGTCTCTTGTGTCTCCCGTAGTCTGCTCAGGGCCACATCTCATGTGGGAATTGCAGAGATGCTCTCACTAGAGCTGTGCAGATTTTCACTCACTGCCTAGCCAGGACTCTGGTCTGGGGGTTTCTTGGGGAATTGGGTGGAAAACAAGCATAGCGTTTGCTGGCCAGACTTGTGTTGCTTTGAAAAATACAGTTTCCTGAGACATTTAACAGGCTTTTAACCTACTTGTTTTCATGAGCTCCAGATGCAAGGGTCCACGGCCAAAAATCTTTCCTAGACTTAAAAACCACTCCCCAGGTCCTGCCTTTCCTCCTCCTAGCTTCAGGATGGCTTGCTTGAGGTCACTATAACACGAGCATGAGTAAGATGATGGAATTCTAGAATCTTCGCCACTGGAGTGGTTTGAACTGTGTGACATAAAAGCCTTTAAGAAAATGAACGTTTTTAAAATGTAAAATAAACTTATCTAAACATATTTACTTCACTGGCTTCTTGTTTTATATCATAGAAAAGGTTACATTCTTCTTTTGGAGTCTTCTTCTAAATGAAGAGGCTGCATATTTAGTATGCCAAAGTAAGCTGAGCTTTGACACGTCTGAGAGTAATATTTCTAAAGCCTTCACATTCCATGTGAATATGGCTAGATATAAAACTGTAGGTCCAATAGGAGGTACTTTTTCATTCCTTTAGGGCTTTAAAAATATCACTCCTTTCTCTTCTGGTCTGAAATACTGTTGAGAAATCTTAAGTTCACATTACCCTTGTCCTTTTCATGGTGTGGTTGTTTTTAAATGTAGTTAGGATGTGGCTAGTGAAATTTCTGTTTGTCTTCTTTAAAGTTTTTATATACCAGAAGCCAGAAATCATCCCTCTTTTACTTCCTGTCTCTTGTGTGAACTGTCAAACTAAAGTATAGTATGTACAACATAAAGCACATAAGATTTAAGCTTACAGTGAATATATTCCTGTAATCACCACCCCTCTCAAGATACTCCCAATATCCCAGCTTGCTGTGAGATGGTCTCCTGGTAATTTCAGAAGCTACATCCATAATGTCTCACAATATGACTACCAAAACATGAGCTGAACAAGGACAATACCAATAAATAAGCCAAAGTTGACAGGGAAAGACCATAAGGCTCCAAACTTATACAACTGAGGAACGCTGAGAGTGGGAGAAATAGTCTCCCCCAGAAAAGAGCACACCAATTGGTTGTCCAATACCAAATGATCAACTCCAAAGATATATATCTAACATTGTACACACTGATCAGGTATATATTATTTACATATATGCATATATTTACATATATACATATATATTTACATATATGCATGTAACAACAGTTAATGAAAAAAGACCACCACTTTGAAAGAGAGCGAGGAGGGTTATTTGAGAGTTAGAGAAAGGAAAAGAAATAGGAAAATGATGTAATTATATTATAATCTCAAAAAGTAAAAATAATAATAATAATAATAAAGATGTTCCCAAAATCCCGGAAGGAAAAAACTTTTAAGTTCTGTCATCATTTTTTAGCTTTGTATATTATTTAGACGACTAGCATACCACACTGTATACCCTCTGGGGTCTTCTTATATATTCCTTCTGTCAGATCCCCTCATCTTGTGAGGGGAAAGTAGTTTATTCTTTTCAGTGCTGTTTAGCACTCCATCTTAGGACTATTATCTCAATTTATTTTAGTTTCTCTTTTGATAGACATTTGAGAGGCTTCAGTTTGGGACTATTATAAACATCACAATAAGACTTCTATTTTTTACATCTGCTAAGTGCACATGTGTGTGCACTTAGATCGGGAACAAACCCAGGAGTAAAATTTCTGAGTTGCAATATATGCATAAGATGAGCTCTAGTGGGCATTGTAACAGCCTCCTGAAGTGGCTGAATTCATTCAGACTCTTGCCAGTGATGTATGAGGATTAAATGATAACAAGATGTTGAAGTCTGCTAATTTTGCATGGTAGATACATAAACGTGTATTGAATTATTGTTCACTCCTTCATGTTTGAAAGACTCCAAACTTTTTAATAGAAATAAAAATTTTGAAACCGAGGGCAATTTCAGAAAGAATGGTCAATACAATAAAGCGAGATTACTTGACTGTGGCAGGACGTACGCAAGGAGTAGGAAGTGAAAAGAGATACTGATTAGTTGGACGTATGGCCCTTGGACATAAGAAAATGCAGAGACTTCGTGAATAAGTTCAAGTTCTACTCAAGGCTCCATTCAATGTCCTTGGAGTTGCTCAACAAAATTACCCTTGCTAACAGCAAGATCCTTCAATGGCCCACTTTTCCCCCCAAAGTCAAGAAGTAGTAACGGAAACCTAAGAGAAAAATGAAAGGGAATTCTGGGAGTGGCAGGAAAGCAAAAGGGAGAGTAGATGAAAGAAGTTCTAACAAAAGGGTGATTCTTGGTCCACTGCGTAAGTCAGTGCCTGGACAGAGCAAGGCGTGGCGTGGGGGATCTCGTGAATTAGAGGGCTGTCTAGCTCCATGCCTTGAACCAGAGCAGGACTGTGGCTGTCACCAATGAAGAAAAACACCATTTTGTGTATATTAGTCTCACAGTGAGCTTGTTTACAGTGGACTTTACATAATGGTAAGAGCAGGGCCAATGGTTGTAGTTGAGTCACTGTTTCTGGGGTAATCCCTGGGAATGCATTCCACAGGCAAGCCTCCTTGATGACGCTCGTGTGCAGCCAAGTTTGGGAACCACTAATATATAATCTTTTGTATCACTGAGTTTTGACCCATAGACTTGAATAATTGAAAGTCACTAAACCATGGATACTTCTGGCTCTTTCTTAGATGTCAAGAAAAGTTCGTTCGGGGGTTATGGGTTCATTTGGACCTGTATGCAGACAAGAAGCGATTTTCCTGCATCTCTGATGAGAGAGCCCTGTAGCGTTCCGTTCCAGCTTGGAAACACTGAGCTGAACCAGGCCACTCCGGCCACAAGGGGACAACACCATTAACCCTCCAACTCCAGACCATGGCGTCTGTTTATCAGAAGGCTACACGAAGGTACTGTGTCTTGTCAACTGCTAGGCATTTTGTTGGTCACTTTCTAGTGCTTTCCAGGAAGGCTGATGAGAACATCGGATTAAACAAAACCAACAGTGGGATGGATGGCTGCTTTGTTCAATTAGCTGAGCATCATTCAGGGTTCAGAGTGTTGGATCCAGTACTGCAGTCATTTCTGTCCCGTTCCAAAGCAGGGCGTGTTAGTCCGTGTGCCCTCTCTCTGACAAAATCACTTTTCCTCACATCAAACAATAATCACTCTTCATTTATTTATCTTTTTTTCTTTTCTCTGTATTTTTCTAAGGATTTGGAAATTCTTTTGATTTCAATACATACATTTACCGTACGCAGTCTCCATAGGACATAATGTTTTAGACACTGGGTACTTTGACATCTAGTAAAAGATTTAGCGGCGGCGAAAAATCCAGCGTGGTCAAGGTCCTGGTTTACTTTTAACAGCTTAGAAAATGAAGTCTGAGTGAGGTCACTCTGCCTGGCAAACCGCAGAGCTGGTACTAAAATCAGGCTCCCCCGGCAGATCTTAAGGCTCGACATTTTCAGCTCCTGCCGCTGTATGACTGGTTTTTTAAATTGTGTTCTCCGGAGCCTTGGCGTTCCTCCAGGAATCCACAAATATTAAGATTAAAAAAAATTTGTTTAAAAGTTATAAATCAAACTTTAATGAGGCAAATATTGCCATCCATTAACTTGTGCAATCAGGTTCATTGATTTTTGTGCCCTACGATAAAGTAAAAGTTCATCTATCAACTACATTTAAACTTTATATAAACATACTGATAACTGGATTTTTGTACCCACTCATTCAACGCTAAAGCCATCACTGTGTTTAAAGTTACTCACCATCTCTACTTTTCAGTATCTACTGTGGAATCAACCCCATTTCCTGGATTTACCATAGCTGCCTGCCCCTCCTTTCTTCTTTTAATTCTTCTGTTTAGATTCATTTATTTTTTATATTTTATGTGACCGGTGCTTTGCTCACATGTGTGTCTGTGTCCCACACACATGCCTGGCACTCTAGAGAGGTCAGATGAGAGCGTCAGATCACTCAGAGCTACAGTAGGTTGTGAGTTGTCATGTCAGTGCTTGGAATCGAACCTTGGTCCTACGCAAGAACAAATGTCCTTAACCACTGAGTCGTCTCTCCAGCCCTGGCCTTCCTCTCTACATGTGGTGTCTAGGGCTTCATGGTTTCCTGGTGCTTGGTGGGTCCTTCTCACCTGTCGTTGCTGATTCCTTTCTCATGTCATGTTGGGCTTCTACAGAGATTTCCATGTTGTCTCCTTTTCTCTATAATTACTTGACACGGTTATGTCTTTTAACATCACCTGTATGGCATCAAGTCCCTAAATCGCATCTCTAGTCTTGTCACTCACAGGAACTCCAGACTTTGACATTCAGCTGCCTGTCTGAAATCTTCACTTGTTTGTTCACCAAACATCTCAACTCCTCAACCAGCAAACGTCTCCACCTACCATGTCTCCCATTGCACTGACAGCATCTCCATCTTCTTCAGTTGCTTGCAGCAAAAATCTTAACAGTATCTTTAACTTACCCCTTTCACAGTCTACAATCCAATTCTCAGAATATTCCATGATCTTTGTCTTTTAAATATATCCAAAACACAACCTGTTTTTTCCCTTCTTGTATTGCTCCCTTACCTAGATCACGATCACCTATCTCCTGAATCACTGCACTAGACCACTGGGAGTACTCCCTGCCACTTACCTAACACCACCCTTCTGACCCCCACAGACTATTTCAGTAGTCAGAGAATTGTGTTAAAAGGTAAGGCAACCTATTGTCCCTTTGCTGCTGAGCTCCAGATGTCCTGTCCCAAGGCACCTCTGACCGCCACCACCTCCCTTCACCCACTCAGCATTGACCACACTGACTGGTCCTCCACTGACACACATATTTCTGCCTTTGGCTGTTTTCTCTTTCCAGAAATCAATAAATGCAAGTCTTTGTCCACTCTCAGCTATTTATTGAGGTTTCCCCAAGCTATTCTATTGAAAACTGCAACAAATACATATTCTTCCCTACATTTCTTACTTCGTTCAGCTAGAGCATACCATCTTGGAACCCATGCATGGATTATGTATTGCCTCTGTCCCTCATTAGATTAGAGGCCCTCTATGAGGGCAGGGAGCATCACCTCAAGGGTGAATTCTTATATATTAAACACCTACAAAGTGTCTGTCTCATAACAAGTAGTCTGAAAACATTTCCTAATCAACTGCTTTTTGTTGTACAATGCGAGGTAAAGACTTTGCCAATTCTCAGAAGCACGAATAGCTTGATATAGCTGTCAGTGCTCAGAAAATAGACATTTTATTCTAATTGAAGTCCTCTCCTACTATATATTTCTGGTTCTGTATATGAGAATATATACACTTATCAACAACAGCCTTTCAATTCTAGAAGTTCCTTCCATTAACTTAAAAATGGGAGCTATTATTTTCAACACATTTCACTTAAATCGTGCATATTTTTCAACATTATTCAGGATTTTTAAATCCATTCTTATAAATTGTGATTCTTTTAACCCAAAAGAAGTGTGTATTTTAGGAAAAAATATGCAATTTTTAAGACTATGGCTTTACCAATTATTAGCTGTGTGAGAATAATTATAACATATTTAAATTATTCAGGATTTACTAAGAATTTGAAGTCAGTGACAGCTGACCACTGAAGCATGCAGGGGCCCACCAGACCACAGAAAAATTATGTAAACAATTTGAAAATCAGTTTTGTCATTTGCAAAAGATATGAAATCTTATAGCATATTTTAATAAGTGACATTTTTCAAAATCACTTACCACGATAGTGTGTAAACATGCTATACGACTCAATAGCACTTCTGTTGCTGTATTTTAGGGTTCCACTGACTGCAACTGATAAAACATTACACTTTGACATTTAGAAGATTGGAAAGGTTTAAATGCTTTTGTCTAAAATCATAGCTGGTGATTAGAGAGTAAATGACAACTGAACTGTATGTGCTGAGTATGTGAAACTAAGGGAAATAAATGAATGAGTATAACAGGAAAAGCACAGTCAGAACTCATCATTCCTCCTAAGGAACAAGATGTTTTAATACTGCCTTGTTTTCCCCAGCTATACAAATGAGAGGACCGAACTAAGTAGCTTGAAGCCCTCAAGGACCCAAACAGAAAAGGGAGAGCATAAAGATATGGTAGGCATGACCTCAGTCAAGTTAGTGTTCTTCGGGGTCTTGTCCTCAGGTTTCAGGCATATGTAGGACTCTCTCTCTCTCTGGCTGGTAGATTGGAGCAATTTAATGTCAAGAGAATTATTCAAGCAAATTAAAACCTGAATGGCCATTATTACCTTAGAATAACTGATGTCAGATAAACAGACTTTAGTCATCTACTTGGAGTGATCCTTACTAGTGAATCAATTTGTCTCAGAGACTAAATTAGAAATTAGAAATTTGACTGATGAGATAAGAATCAGCATCAAAGGCAATTAAACCACCATCTGTGAGGGACAGCTATGTGAGTTCAATCGCTTTCTCTTCACATGGGATATTTTTTGCAGCCCTCCCATCAATTGACCTTTTAGAACTAAAAGGTCATCTGTCTTTACTAACTTGAACATGATTTACTCTATTATAGAATCTTTTTTCTTGTAATCAATACATAGAATGCAGCCATTCCATTAATAACCAATCTTCATACAGTTACATTCTGATGTAACATACAAGGTACCTCTTTAGTATACCTTGGGCTATACTTCGTCCACATGGGTTAACCTAATCGTACTTAAACACAAGCTTGTAAGTCATCTTTGCAAAAAGACCTCTCTTACTGTTTAGATTACAATATAATCACATCATTTCTTCCTTCTCTTTCTGCCCCTCCCCCGGACCCCCTTTCTTGCTCTCTTTCAAATTCATGGCCTCTTCTTTCCATTAGTTGTTGTTACACCTTCACTGATATTTACTGCACAAAGATTAAGAACACATGTTGAGGTGGGACCAACTTAGTGTCATTCATAAGCAGCTCCAGAGAAGTGGGTTAACTTCTCCATATTAGAGTCATCACCTGTAACATAAGAACAATAACGCATAATTTTAGGAGCTGTTGAAAAGATAAATGAGATAATTCTTACAAAGTTCAATGATTCGGCCCAGTGTATGGGCTCAATGACATACATCCAAGTGTTTTGCATTGTTTTTTCTTCTAAGTCAGCCTTTATCGAGGGCCATGTACACACCGCTGGATGACTGCCCTGAATCTCCCAGCACTGAGTTTCTGTAAGTCGGCTCATCTGTGAGGGGAAGGGCAGGTGATCTCTCAAAGGCTGTGCACTCCTGTAAGCTTGAGTCCCATGAGCTTTACACTCACAAGCTAATAACTAATCACAGTTTTTTGTTGTTGTTGTTGCTCCTCCTGACAAAGTTCTGACAAAGCATTTTGCTATTCCCTCGCACTGCAAATGGTCCTCTCTTGAACCCATCAGTTCAGGAAAACAAGTTCAGTATCCCCTTGTCATATTTAATATAAGTCAACGGTGCCGTGAAATCCTGTTTTTGTTTAAGCTCATGAGAGTTTTGAGTGTGGACCATGAAAACTTCAGCCTTTTAACTCCAGGACCATTTTTCATTATATTTCTTTGTCAGAAGGATCTGTTTTTGTATAATTAAGTGTGGCTTTCTTAAACCTTTGCAGTTGGTAGCTTAATGTATTTTTGTTTTATTTCAAGTACAAAGGCTATATTATGCTTTTGTTGGCATTCGTGCTAGTTAGTATGCCAGCTACATAATTTTGTTCCCTGCAATATGTCAGCATCTGAGTGCCTTGGGCTCAACAGGTGGTAGTAGATAAGGTTCTGGCAAATCAAATGGGTAATGTGGTTATTTCTTTTGTCAAATTATAATTAAAAACAGAGTCTGTGTAAAACGAGACTTACTTTTTCCTGGTTTAAAGAGGGCTCAGCATCCAGTACAGATCATTCTCTATAACAAAGGCCCATTAGGGAGGAAGCACGTTGTCTGCATACATATGCAACACCTTCTGATCGTTGGTCTCGCTGCTCTCTGCAGAGTTCACCATGTGACCCTGGGGTGGAAGCCCTGCTACAGAAGGTTTCCAATAACTGTAATTCAGGAGTATGAACTTCAAGCCATGCCCAATATGTTAACAGGAAATTTAAAGATGCTTATCCTTGCAGAACTAAAGAACTCAACAAAGTTAAGAAACACTGAATATTTTCCTTCAATCATCTGCTTTCAATTTTTCTTGATATGGGATCCTGGTCTCCGATGATAAGACAGGAAAGGAAAGTACATCTGCAACAAGAAATTTAAAAGATCTTTACTCTCCTTAAACACGCTTTCTCTGTAACATCTGTCAGATGCCGGGGCAATCCCCTACAGTGTGAGGTGGCACTGAGGAACGCATATACTCCACTGCTTCTCCGAAAGCCTTCCCGAGCAAAAGCTACTCCTGCGGAGCAGTTGAATGTGCTGCCTAGACACTCGTTCTAGTCTGCTGAGCATCATCGCAGATGTGGCACACCAGGCAGCATCCATATGCCTCCAGTGTTCACAAGAAGAAGCCACCTCAACACAGTCTTCCTTCAAGCCAGAGTAATTGAGATTCTGACTTGAGGTCCACTATGTTAGAAGAAAATCTATCATGTCATACTTCTTCTTTCAGAAGTACTGGATTCTAAAGCAATAATCCATCTATTTGTGCCTGCATAGGAGATTGATCTAAAGTAAAAAGCGATGCCAAACAAAATATTCATCTAGTCTTCTTACCTGTATATCAGAATTATATATGCTTGGTATCACATGGATATGACAGGAAGACAGTAAAATGAAGATTATTTGGGAGGTGAGGCATGTTTCAATGAGGAGTTATAAACATTTCACCTGAATTTAACTTCATCTAAGTATCTTTTTATTTTTTCTAAATATATAGGTTTCCTACTGTCTGCATACCAAAAAAAAAAAAAAACTAATGAAATATTGTGTGTAAATGCTACTTAGTTCTAAGGTAAGGATTTACAGATTTGACAGACTGAAGGACAAGTATACTGTATGTCTCTGTTGATTTTATTTATGACCATTGCCTGGCTACAGATAGAAAAGAGCAAGAAGTCATTTTCAAACCAAAAGCCTAAGCTAATTATATTTTGTATGAATTCAAAAGTTTTGAAAAGGTGAGTATACGCCGTCTGTTAAGTTTTACCCATGATTTCTGGTTTCAGTAACATGATTGTCAAGATGAACAAATCAGCAAATGGTTTCTCTGTTTATTGGCTTCTTCATCTGTACAAATGAGTTTGGAGGGCTGGAAAGATGGCCCGGTGGTTAAGAGTACTTGATGCTTTTGCAAAGGACCTCGGTTTCAGTTCCCAGAACTCACACAGTGGCTCAGAATCATCACTAACTCCAGGGTATCCAGTGCCCTCTTCTGATCTCCATGGGCATCAGGCACGCACATGGTACACAGACATACATGCATGCAAAACACTCATATCCATAAAAAATAAATCTAAAAAATGTTAATGGATTTGGACGACACCAGAGGGGTTCGATGACTTAAAAACAGTATTTTTGTCTTTTGTTTTCAAGTAAAATCCCTACCATATAAATCTAATCCACACAGCAAAATGGGTAGTGTAGCCATAGCCGAGTTCTTCTCTCATTTGGACTCCCAACTCCAAGTCCTAGCTCTGGAAGTAAAGCTAGGAAACATCCCAGTTTTCACTATCTAACCAGCCAACTGATCTCAAGGCAGCAGCCCAGTGCCACCATTCCAGGATCCTAACGCTGTATAACTCCTGCATTTGTAAGGCACAAACTCCACCACCATGCTTCGCATCCCTCACTATCCTATGACAGACAGTATCCTAGTCCTGTTTAGAGATGAGGAAGCTGAACCTCAGAGCAATAAGAGTGATCTCACCCCTAGTGAAGGAGAGATAAACCTCGGAGCAGAACAGCCCTCAGCACTGCATCTTCCACACGATGCTTTTTTCTATATATTAGTATACTCTAGTCAGGCTTAATGACTTGAATTTCTGCAAGATTCACATAAGCCTCTAAGTCTCATCATAAGCATGAAGACAACACTTTAGTGAAGTTAACGGAGAAATAACAAATTGCCAAATTCTGTAGTTTAGAGTTGAACCCTGGTGAAGTGAACCTTTGTCATTTAACATCGCATCAGAGGTAGCCGCTAAGATTAGAAATGTTCATTATCCTTCCAGAACTTTATTCCAGATGTGGACTTAGGCAGTTCATACTGGAGATTAGTTCTGCTCCATTAAATGATACATGAGGCCGAAGTTCTCCTTCCGCTTTCTAAGACACTGAGCAAGAACAAAAGAGAGAAAATCTGTCAGTGTAAACATGCAGGCTCTCTCCAAATTTCTTTGTAAACAATACCATTCTAATTATAATTCTCGCAGGGTATCTTTGAAAAGTCACAATTACTCTACGTTTGAGTTGAAAACTAATGTGTGAATACTTGCAAAACATCGGTTAAAAAAAAAGGAGAAGAAATTTATTATGGAATGCTAAGCCTACTGTGAGCTACACTAATTAAAACTTTCAAATACCAGTTTGAAATACAGGTAGGTAAGTAGAAGAGGATGGAAACTTCAAAGTAAAAAAAAACAAAAAAAAGTAGCAGTTTTCACACTGTACAACCCAGACTGGGGATTCCCGAGGCTCTCCTGGAGTGACGGCAGCCTACCTCGCCCTGCTCCTGCCCTGACCATACGGCATCCATATGAGACCTGTAATAAGACATCACAGCAGCTGGGCTGGTGGCTTATCTCTTCAATTTCAGCACTCATGAGGCAGAGGCAGGTGGATCTAGATGAGTTTAAGATCTCATCTAAAAAAAAAATAAAATGAGAGAGAGAGAGAGATCACAACAGGTTGGCTAAAGAGACAGATATGAGAAGCTAGCTGATAAGTTTGCAAAAAACCAGTGGAACAACACTTTCCTCACTGAAACACATTGTTTGTGTTGATGTATAATTGAGATATTATGTTTAATGTGTTGATAATTCTCTCTAGTGGAATGATGCCATTGTTATGAGAAGCAGAAACTGAAGCACTGAGCACCAAAAGCACTTGCATCCAAGAGGCTGGAAAAGAACTGGCCCAACCAAATATCTCAAAGCTTCACACACATTAAGGGAAACCTTTCCAACTAGCAGGAGAGCACAGGAAAACGTGAGATACAGAAGAGGAAGCTGGGAGTTTTGGGAAATGCTTCTGGCAACTTTAAGAACGGATTCTCCTCCACTTGAGCTGCCCTCACAGCTCACGGCAGAGTGGATAGCAGATACTGTTCAAATACTTGTCCCCATTTTGTATAACAGTTTCCACAAATGGGACAAATGTCCACCCACAGTCTAAGTGACTGTAAGCTTGTAATAGCCACCACTACAGCACATAAAACTCAGTGTTTTCATAATGGACTTGATTTTCAACTCTTGAATTTCTATGTCATACAGGCTGACAAGGTCACATGCCAACCACCACCACCTCCCCTTCCCCAACCCCCATACCGAGGGTTCTGACAACATTCCACAGTATTAGCACCAAAGTATTAGCACCATCCTTTCGCATGGGGTATGACAGTGACAGAAACCATGTCAGCCCACAGCTCTCAAAATGACCCATGTCACCAGATGCCTAGGTTCATGGTGGATGCCAGGAATCACTGGCACTCCCCCCACCCCCATGTATACAGCCGCTTTCTCAGGGCACTGCTACTACAAAGGGCCTCTACAGCTCACCAGGACCCACAGCCCTATAGACCTATTTTCTCAATCTGGCCAATACCTATCATTTAATTTTCTGAACTCAGGCTTTAATATCCACTCTAGACTGGAGTCCATCATAGCCACCCGTGCTTGCCACGCTGGTCAAAGATGGCATCACTCCTTTTGCGAAGAAACCAGTTTTCACACCATACAATCCACAAGCACGCTTAAACATACCTGTATCCCATGCATACAACAATGAGGGACTTAGTCTTCCCCCATTTCTTACAATACACACTACAAAGAGTTCATCCCACAGAGTCTTCTTCTGCCAAGTTCTCCACACGCCACACCTCCTACCTCTAGGGAATTATGGGTAAACTTCAGCCTTCATGACATTCACTTACATACCTGCATCTTACTGCTTTTCACTGAAATACATCCCAAAGTCCATCCCAGACACAGAGAATTTGTTTTTGGTCTTTCTCTGTCTCCATAGCCCCAAATGGAAACTTCCATATGGTTCTTGCCACAAGCCTTGTACTTATATGAGGCTAGAGCTCAGTAGCTGGCTTCCTGTCATTTCTGAGCATGAGCCTAATAACCCTATTTCCATTTCTCTCTCCCTCCATATTTGGTTTTCAGTATATTGCCTGATACATTGCACTCTTAATGGCTCTGGTCTCTATATTAGTTTCTAAGTCACCTTTCTACATTTTGATGTCTTGAAACCTAAAAGCAAACTTTCCCCATTTCTAATCATTCGTGTTGCTGGTCTGCTCATCAACATTTCAACCCCTCCTACTCGCTGAGACATAATTCCCAAATATTGCACCTTGCATCTAGCTGTAAGAGTGACATGCTCTATTCTTACTGGTAGGGCTACAGAGTCCCATCTGATGGTGGAGTGAGCCTCCTTTGCCACCCAGCTCCACTTCTTGCACTATGTATGAGTCTGAACATGAAGGGATGGTAAAACAGGTTGGGACAGTGTTCCATGCTTTTCTCTCTCGGTAAGTTATTATAATTCCAGGCCCTGACATCAAAACCTCCTCTGAATAGCTATAGATCATGAACTTTACCTGTCAAAAGCCTGAAACATGTCAAAAAGAGGTAACATTATATAACTTAAGGAAAGGGGGAGGGTTCAAACAACTTCAGAGAATACAAAGGGACATTAACAGGGAAGAATAGCTCATCTTAGCCTGGAAATAAGACCATATCATCGTAGATGATGGAATTTAGTTCATTCAACTCAAACTCTCTGTGGCTTAACACGAATTGGTAACATGTGGGAGAGGATATGATGGTGAAAAACTAATATGGTTGAGCTCATTATATTACAAGCTATTCTTTTTAGCCAGTCAGGTGACTCATGCCTGCAATTTCAACACTCAGGAAACTGAGGCCATAGGCTCTCAATGAGCTTGAGGCCAGCCTGGCTACAAAGTAAGTTCCAGTTCTGCCTAAGTGTGAATGTTATCCTACTTCAAACAGCAAAACTTTCATTTAATATGCCATCCCTAAGAAATAGATTTTATTGCCTGAGTTTTACAGAGAGAGAGTATAAAATTAAATAGCTTACCCAAGATCATACAGAGAGCAACTGGATGCCCACGGTTAGCTGAGGCATAGTCCAAATTTATGCTCTATCTCTTAGGACATTTCCTATCGTTTAAGAGTGCATAGATATTTCTATGTAAAAACATAACATTCCTGAAACATAGTCTCGGATTCTGTGCTTTTCAAGTCACCCCAGCTTCTCTCAAACTATAATCATCACATAAATTTTCTGAGATTTTGTTAAAATGTAGGTTATGATTCAGTAGGGCCAGGATGAAAGCAAAGAATGGCTATTTCTAAAATACTCCCAACTTACACTGATATTACTAGTCCACAGAACATGCTCTGGGGAGTAATTCTTTAGCCCTCTAGAGTGGATTTTACAGGTGAGAAAACCAAGACCCATTTAGGACCAAGAGCCATTGTAAAAAGAAATTAATTAGAGAAAGATCAAACAAAACCCAAAAGTCCAGTGCTCCTTTCATTTTCCTATGTTCTCTCTATTACATAACATAAAATATTACTGACGCCCATGTAACCTAACAAGTCTAGCAATGAATTTAAAAAGTTAAGAAAAATTTGTGCACTGACACAGCTTTCTCCTTTTTATTTTCAGAAAGAGTCAAAATCGTTACGAGTGATTTTAAAAACCACAGTTACACCTCCTCTGAAAGATATTTGCATTACATGCTGAATATGCAAATTTCAGCTACTATCAAACATACAATTTACTACAAACTCATAATGAATTTCAACAGTTTTATTAAAAAAATGCTTCAGAGGTTGGAGAGATAGATTAGTGGTTAAGGAAATGTGTTGTTCTTGCAGAGTACCCGGGTGCAGTTCCCAGGACCTACATGGTGGTTGAGAACCAGTTCCAAGAGATCCAGTGCCCTCTCCTGGACTCCTCCGGCGACGGGCATGCATATGGTACATATACATCTATGCGGGCAAATAATCATACACATGAAATAGATACATTTTTATTTAAATGTGTTCACATTTTTAGTTTTTCTTTTTACTTAAGAAAACATTTTAGTTATAAAGGACTTAGTTATAAAAGTTTAAATTTTTCTATCAACACAGAAACTTCACAGACTTAAAAAAATAATCCTTCAAGTCTTAAGCTCCAGAGTAAGCAATGTTAGAAAATGGTAAAGCAGCATAAATATTCATATATGAACAAATGCATAAGTGTAATTGGTTTCCAGTTTGCATGCACACTGCATACTAGGTCATAATTTTGTCATATTTTTTGGCCCTAAAAGTAAATTTTCTTCCAAATTCATTCATTCCAGAGCTACATAGTTACCCTTTGATAGCCACAATAAGAATACAAAACTTGAAGAAAAAACAAAACACCAACAACTAATAAGCCCTGGGAGTTATTTTTATTATTTTATATTAAATTACCAGATAAAGTCATAGTCTTAATTAGAGCAGTCATCTTATGCAGGTGTGGTTCTTAGGCTGACGTGATTTCGAATGTAACACAGCTCAACTTGTCCTGAGATATAGTCAGAGCAACTCTCATCCTTATGCAAAAATAAAAAATAAAAATAATTAGTTGGGTAACTAAAGGCTAAATAAAGAGAAGTTATTGACTCTTTATCTTCTTTTTTTTTTTGTAAGCTTCATTAAAGTTGCCTTTATGAAGTATCACAACAAGCATCTTAAGTTTCTTTAAATTGCCAGTTACCAACACTTTAGCATGTGAATTGTCCAAAACTGGCCATAATACTCTTACCGACTCTGAAATGTCCTTTTGCTTAATCCATAGTTGGCCCAAAGGATGAATGGAACCTGGGACACAGCGTGTTCCTATTAACAGACTTTGTTGTTCTTTCTACATCCGTTTTGTATTTGTTATTAACAAAAACTGATTGGGGAAGACTCAAGAACCACCTAGCATTTGCGGAATCATCTCTGACTCTCGGTTAGAGTGAAGGAAGAAGACAACAGTGGTAGAACAGAGTCTCTGGAACAGAATAGCTAAGCTTTGGATCCTAGCGCTAACGTAAGGTCTCTGTCTATGGACAAATTATTTCAACTCTTTCTTTGTCCACTCTGGAAGAATGGCTTTTCTAGAGGAGACACAACACACACATCTACTCACTCCAGATAGAAAACTAGCAACGGAACAAAGTATGGACACCACCAAAGTCCGACTTGGTGAAACAATGAGTTTTATTGGGGTTACTTACAGGAGTATGGGTGAGGGGTTACTTACAGTAGCAGAAATGACCCAGTGACAGCTGCATCACCAAGACCCATCACTGGATGGGTGACAGGTCACAGAAGCTGGGATCCTGGAGCACACTGCCCAGACTGTAGGCAGCTCGGCAGGCTGGAGAGTGTCCTTCCCTAGTGACTCTGATCTACACGTCTTCTAGACAGCTCGGCTGGTTTCTTCTTGTCAATCTTGCTGCTTCTTCCAGTCATTCCCTCAGCTCTCTTTCCACTGTGTAGCTTCCATTTCTAGTTCTTCCCATCTGAGAGCAAGAGTGTTATCACCCACTAGTCTGAAAGAACTCTCCATGATCCCAACATAAAAGACAACAGTCCCCAAAATCTACAACTAAAGTCAATGAGTGGTTCACATGATGAACACCATGGCTATAGGAAAGGAGGTAAAAACTGGTGTATTAGGTTTGAGCCACCTGCCTCCCTCAGAACCAGAGGTGAGCTCGGTCCCTGAGGCACTTGGATTAAGAGGCAAGATGACCATCTTCCCAATATCAAAGCTTTGACCAAAAGAAGTATAAACGTGACAGCACACACAAAAGTAAACCGAGTTCAGGTTTTGTTTTCCTGTCTATAACCAGCTATCAGCCACCGCTATCAACTAAACGCACAATGTATATTTTGAGATCCAACATTTCCTCAGGTTTTTAGTTTCATGTCAATGGCCAATGGGTATCTTCAGCTGAATGTCTCACGTTTGCCCCCAACTCCAAGGGTCCAAAGCCATACTTGTTCTCTTCTAAAAACTGAGACAGTGTCCTAGGCCCCTGTCCTGCTTACAATTATTTCTGTCTATAACACAGAGAAATAAAGAAATTGTCCTAGATTTCCGCTTCTTCCGCCTTGTACGCAGTACACCACAAATTCAACCCCAGAAGAGTTTCCAGGCATGTACTCTCCTCAGCATGCCACTCGTGCTGTTTCCAGTTTTAATTCTGCACGCAGACCTGTGCGAAGGCTTCCGAGTCTCTGTGTCTCCGGTTCTACACCCATTCCTTCATCCTCCACGCTGGCTCAGTGATCATTCTAACTGCCCTTGGTGTGCGAATAGACACTGTTAAGTGGAAAAGTCTGGTTACGCTGCTCGATGATGCCTGCAGTGTCCTGACATGTGAATATGTACATTGTGTAAGTACACAAATATATAAATATATTGGCAAGTACTTGGATACAGGCTGCATGCAACATGTATGCAACATGTATGTATTTCCTAAGTCCTCATTCACTGTATCCTTACTCCCTGCTCCATGGATGCATGTGGTTCTTTTACATCTGATAGACATTCTGCTCTTATTCCTGCTCCACCTGTGTTCATCTTTATCCATGCCATCTCTCTGAAGCTGTACATGGAGTTGCTTGAAATATAAATTGCAGTTTCGATGCATATGTTCTTTTCCTATCTAGATTCTAAATTTCTGGGGACCTCAGTGTCTCCCACAAGGCTTAGCCAAGAAAATACACATTAGCATTTTTACTGAATTCAGGGATTTGAGCTTACTCCTTTTCCCAAGGAGGAAGGATTGACAAATTAGTTGCCTCCTTTATTTAATATGTCTTATTTCCAGGAGTGTTTGAATTGTCTTTAAATCTGAATTCCAAAAGTGTAAGTTTTCTCTCCAAATGCAAAAAGTATAGGTTTAATAATGACATCTAGAAGAAATACATCACGCAAGCTGAGAGAGTGATCTCAGACCCCGCCCCTTCCCTTGCCCCTTCCCATTGCCTCCTCCTCAGACAAGCACTATGGCTGTGGAAGAAAACAGCTCTGCTCTTCTGACTTCCTTTTCCCATAACCCTCTCCTTCATTATCAGTCCATCTAAGGAATCAGTACATTAGAGTGAGTTCCCTAGCAAATAGTGTTTATGACCTGAACATAAGATTTCCCGCGGATTCCCAGCCTCGAATATTCTAAGGCCTCTGGTTTTGAGAGGTTTGAGATGCGCAGTCCAAACGGCGGTGCCACAAAGACTGGCTTGGGTTGTTCTCCAGCTGGAGATGTTCAGTTGATGGATTTAGTTGTGGACAGATTGACAGCTGACAATCTGTCAAATTCAGAATACAAAGACCAAGAGGATGGAAGAAACAGGACTCGTCTGACGCTTTCTGGTTAATACAAATTAACAGAGCCAGTGAAGGTGATTTGGGGGAAAAACTGTGTCAATTTACTGTCAGGTTTCTCATAGAAATCTCTTGCAAATAAACTTTAATTGGGTTCTTACACATTTAGTCAGCTCCATTTGAAACATCTTTTGAAGTTAAGAAGCTCACTCACTCAATTTCTCAAAAAAAAGAAAAAAGTGACTAAAGAGTAACCTTTTAAAAAATAGCTCATGAATACAAATGGATTTTAATAGGGGTCTATTATCGCCTCAATGCTTGTATGCAACTCCATTAATATTAATGAGAGTAGACATATGCATTTATGAGAGATGAATAGACTCTTGCTGTGTTTACTGCAGGATTGCTTTGCTTGTCCACAAAACCTGTAGCGTTGAACCTAGCCAGAGTTCCTAGCAACAAAGAAACAGAGTTTTTGTTGTTTGTTTGTTCAAATTTTTAAAAAAAAGAAGAAGAAAGCTTCTCCAGTCTGTATTTCTCTCTCTCCTACTCTCTTTAGGACAGACCATTCCCAAGGAAAAAGGAATTAAATTAAAAATACATGTGTTTCTTGGTCTGTAAAATTTTGTTTCCCATCTTCTATAAATAATTAATTTGACAGAAATTAATATGCAGCAACCTGTTTTCATTTCTCTGCTGGTTCACATTCCATCTCCGTAACTCTGGTTGCTCTCATTTCAATTCTGTGTGTCTTTACCTCCGAGTCTGTTCTTTGACTCTTTCAGAGTGTTCTGAGATCATCATAAATTTGCTAGTAATTAACCAGTTTAGACGTGAGTGACAGCTGGGAAAAGATAATGCAGCCTTGCTGTTCACTGTGAAGGACTGGACACAGTATTAACTTGTGGCCAAGCTGGGATAAAGACTCCTGAGACATCATTTTCCTTTACACAGCCCCAGCGGCTTCTTACCGTAATCTCCATTAGAAAGGAAGTACTTTGGTTGAGAACAAAGATTCATGTTTCATACTGCTTGTCAGCCCCGTGGACGCAGTAATCGGTTACCTACTCATTAGGGTCTCGTTTTCATTCACCCTCTCTTTCCTTTGACAGGCTCCCCATCCTAAGAATAACAACCACAAAACATCAACAACACTGCCCCTCTCATGAGAGAAAGGATCGATATGACGTCAAAGTCAGTTGAGTTAACCTCTTCCATTTACTTAAATGACGCAGTCCACTGCCACTAACCCGGCCTCTCTAGGCTGAGACTCAAGAGAGGCCTTTTGCCTTCTTTCCAAATACCCAGAGACAGAGACGCTTTGTCTGGTAGGAAAAGCTGCGTCAGGGAAATTCTTGTTTCTCCTTATCACATTTGCACGTATCAATTTGAATCGAACTGAAAATTTCAGAGAGAAGACAGAGGTTATCAAGGAAACTCACCTGCTACCTCTGCTGCAGAGAGCAAAGCAGAAACATTGCCAATCTGTGCACGTGACCGCCCTAACAAGACATTACTCAGCCAGAAATGAAGTAGAGGCTACATGAAGAAAAGGGAAGTTACTTTTTCTTTTCTTTCTTTCTTTAATTTTAGGTTTCTCTGTGTAGCCTTAACTGTCCTGGAACTCCCTCTGCAGACCAGACTGAACTCAAACTCAGAGATCTGCCAGCCTCTGCCTCCCAAGTGCTGGGATTAAAGGCGTGTACCACCACCACCCAAAGGGAAGTTACTTTTTCAAAAGATGAAACTGAATTCAGTTCTTGTGCCCTGAAATCAGTAAGCATGTTTAGACAATCTGACTAAAAAGCGCCTGAAAACAGAATCAACCATGGTTAGCAAAAAGATTTGCAATATCCATGCCATATGCGATAAAGCATCCTCTATACATCAGAGCAACACACAGCAACACAGAGTACCACAAAGCCAAGGCTAAGTATGTTTGACCTAGAATAAAAAGTCCCAAGGTGATAGCTTTTAAAGGAAGACAGAAAAAAACTGTAGGTAGGTCTTAGCAGGAGAGCATTTATCTTGTACATGTACAAGGCTTTGGTTTTAATCCCAGCATGATAATATAATTAGCTAATGAATGAATGAATGAATTGGGTCTCTAAAGAACAAATGTGTGTGCCTAGTCAGTGCACCATGTATTTATAGCACTTTATTAAAAACAATGTAATTCACATACTATTCTTTTAAAAATTGGGAGGTTATTTATTTATTTTGTGTGGTATGCCTTTTCTCCCACTGAACCATCTCTCCACTTGTTTATTGTTCTTTTTTTAAAAAAACACTCTTTGGGGTTAGGAAGATAGCTTAGTCATTAAAGTGCTTACCACATAAACAGGACCTGAACTTGGACTCAAGAACCCTACCCCCCACCCCCGTGTGTGTGTGTGTGTGTGTGTGTGTGTGTGCGTGTGCGTGTGTGTGTGTTTTCTTTTTCATTTATATGTTTTTATTTTCCCCATCTTCCTCTTCTACTAACCAACTTCATTTATCCTCTCTTTATTTACCTCTTTGTTTTGTAACTACTGTCTTCAATTCCCATCCTTCTCTGTCTCCTCCCTTTTCACTTTTTGAACACTTGTAGTTTTCTTTTGCTTTCCATTTTCTTTTCACAGTTATTTTTCTTTCTTTTCAACTTTGAAAGAAAAAAACTCTCTTGTTTAAGCACCACTCCTGTTGCTGTTGTTTGAGTTGTGCATGTAACAGTCACTACTGGTTTTCACATTGTTTCTGCGCCTGCTTTATTGTTATTTGTTGCTGTTACTGTAATTTACTTGTCTCTTTCCACACAGTGCTGGGTTTGAGAATGACATTGTTAGTATATTGTGTTTACAGACACTGTGCTATTGAGCAGTCAGTCCCAGGAGAGCTTAAATCCACCCACGCTCACTTAAACTTGAGGAAATATGTATAACTGGAAGTAAGCTTCTGCATCATTTCCCCCTTTCTTATAAGACAATCAAAAAAAAAAAAAAGACAAATCAAAAAAAATGCTTTATCTCTACAACACAATTTAACACTATACAAGCAAAACTATTTACAAGAGGAACAACCACGAGGCTTCTAATGCACAGGACCAAATGATTCCAAACATCTATCAAGCTTTTCACAATATCTTTGGACAGCAGAAAAATATTATCAATGTCCAATTATCTGGAATTCACTTATGATCTGGGCTCCTTCCAAAAGGCTGGGGTCATTTCTCTGGCTCTGACCTCTACAGCACATACAACTTGTCTTCCAGGCTCTGGCTGGCTCCACTCCACTGCTGCTACTGTTAGTGGTGGTCATCGTATGGTACTGGCATCTCCAAATTGCTGGGGTCCCTTACTGCGACTGGGCTGCATTTTCACCAATAGCCTCTCTTGGGCTCTCTCCATGGTTCCAAGCCTCACTTGCTCTCCATGACTCCTTCCTGCCTTCAAAATCAGTACCACCTGAGTGACTCTTATAGTATTAAGTTTAGCTACCAGCATAAGATACAACCTCAGCCAGTTCTGGAAGACAGCTTCTGTGTGCTGACCCTAAGGAAACACTTTCCAGATTTTAACATAAAGTCTGGTTTTCAGGGGGGGAAACTGGTCGGTTCATGTTTGAGTTCAAAGTTTGGTAGAAAGTTCCAAAGACTTCTTCATAATACAGCAACCATTACTCCTGATTCTTTTAGCAAGTGTTTTTTTCTCAGCAGCATCACAGGTGAACCTTATCTGCAGGAAGAGTTCTCTCATAGGATAGAGTTCTCATTACCATAGCAGATGTGTCTTATCAGGACTACCTCACAGGTATCTGGACTGCTGATAGTTAAGTTTTCAGAAAGGAAAAAAATAAACTGTTCAGTTTAAATAAGGGGCTTCTCAGCTCCAACACCCTCCCCACCCCCTCCCGCAACCCTAGCTTCCACAGCAGGGGGACCTGGAAACATCCTGGTAATGTTCAGTCTATTTTCAGTCTATTCTACCACCACTACAGGAAAACATACAACCTTTCATAGATCTCAAATACAACATCTTGAGCTTCACACACACACACACACACACACACACACACATATACACATACAAGTTATCAGAAAACTCAGTTTATAGAACGGTATACTATGACTCCCGTTTCACACACCCTGCCTACTGCCAGTGATGGGAGGGAGAGTGGCTAGCTGCCTGAGTGCACTGTGCATAACCATGCCTCCTTGTGCTGGGATCAGCTCCATGATTAGGAAGAACGGTTAGAACCTTGCTTTTTAATGCTTTCATAAACCCCACCAAGGTTCTTGTACTTTACCAGAAGGACTTCTAAGCTTTTTCAGTATCCTTTATCTGTACATAGCTCTCTCTCCAGAGGCCTCTCTCTGTGACTCTCTCTCACTTTTGAGCCCTCTTTCTCACTTAATTTTCACAGCCTTCTCTCTTTATAGAGTCTTGTTTCCTTCTTCACTCTCCTCTTCCTTCAGATGTCTGCTCTTTTTTTTTTTTTTTTGCAAACATATAATTCTGTTTTCTGGGAACTGCTCTGAGCATACTTTACTGGACTCTGTGAGGTCTGGAGTTTCCCTTGTCTCCATGTTGGATGAGGCTGGCGTGATATCCCACTCCACATTGATGCATCATTTGTAGCAGTGCACCTACTGAGTGGCTCTGCAGGGAAGACATGGAGGCATATTCATAGGTGCAAACCCTGCCAGACCTCAACAGAGGAAACTACTATCATGGCAATAACCATATTGGACAGTAGAACCCTGAACATCTGGTCTCAGGGGTTTTTATTGATACCTAAGATCCTCGAGTGTTCTTCTGATACCATGTGCACATCCTGAGGAATCTTTTACATCTTTTAAAGTCAATACCTGCAGATAATAGAAATGCCAAGATCTAGGTAGCCCTTCACCCAACAAAGCACAAAGCAACCATTTAAAACATAACTAGAAATAAACTTCTGTATCAGGAGTACTGTAACTTAAAGAATAGGGCAGAGATAATCCCCAAACTGGTCGCAAGCCTCCAAGGAGGGCACAGCTTGGAGGTGGAGCAAGAAGACCTCCTATTAAGAAGACTGGAAGAGTACTTTCAGTATGCCTATATATTCCACTCTCCATAACACACTAGAAATGCCCAGTCTTTTTATACATAAAGAGAAAGCAGTAAGCCCAAGCTGTGATATGTATTCACTGTATTAAAATGTGGTAGTCCCCATCAAAGAATGAAGAAGAAAAATATAGAATCCAATAGCATAATATCTCAGAACACATCATCAAAATATGACTGGGTTTATAAAAATGCTCTCATATAAAATTAGAAAAGATATCCATCCTAACAGACACATCGAGCTCAACATAGAAATACAAGAAACATGAAAAAAGTATAATGCAAAGTAACTAGTCAAAAAGATCATAATTCCCTAAAACTCACTCCACAGATACTGAAGTGGATGCATGTGGATCTGTTTGTCAGTTCTCCTCCCTGGGTGGTAGCTAAGCTGCTGGACATCAACTCAGCTTTGTCGAAGAAAGAGTAGGGCATGTCCATGGCAGGTCTAGGAAGGTCTTTGCTTGGAGGACTGAGAGCCTTAAAAACAGAATCCCCAGGAGACTGTTGGAACATCTCAGTTTATTGAAGCAAGGGTGGTTACATTTATAGTGGAAAAGGTAGAGGAGAGTCCATGTCACCCAGGGACAGGGGCCATTGGTTAAGACAGGGATATTGGAGTAGCTCCATTTGCATGTGGAGGCTCATTGTCATTCTGAGGGTCAAAGTCCTGGAACAGCACCTTCTGCATAAGCTGTGGTCTCACAGGAGAAAGAGGAAGATACCTTATGAGAAAATGGGCTCATCCCTAGGTCTCACCAACCAAGCCACATTCCTTTGTCAGTGACCTGCTGTGAAGCAGGTAGCATTTAGAATTTAGCTAGGTTTTGTCAGAGCTCAGAAAAAGGGGAGCAGCCAAACACCTTCCTCCCTTGGTGAGAATTTCAGAGTTCAAAGCACACTTCTACTCCTTCTTAGCTCTAGGACAGTCCCACAGATGCAATGCCAGATGAAGAATTATAATATAAAATAAAATATTACTTTAAAAAAGTTTAACAGGGGGCTGAAGAGCTATCTCAGTGGTCAAGAACACTTGTTGCTCTTCCAGAGGACCAAGTAAAGTTCCCACTGTATGCTCCCATCTGGCGGCATACAGCCATATATAACTCCATTTCCAGGGGATCTAACCTAGTCTTCTTGCCTCTGTAGGCATGCACACACACACACACACACACACACAGTTTTTTAAAAAATCTTTTGAAAAAGATTAATGAAGTCCAAGAAAATATTTTAAAACAGTTGAATGAATTAAAGAAGACAACTCAGATGATAAATGGCAAGTTTGATAAAGAAAGCAAGGTAATAGAAGTCGTTGAAATTAATAGTACAAAACCCTTTGGAAAGCTTCCCCAGTTAAAAAAGAAAAGTAGAAAAGAAAATTGCAGAATTCAAGATTTAGATACCAGTGTGTAGCAGTTTCCTCTAAGCTGAAGCACTCCCTCCTGGAGAGAAGCTTGATAAGCCTCCAAAAGTAAACTAAACTTACAGACCAGAAAGTAAACAGCTCACAAGTTTTAAGGAGTTTCTGAAACTCAAAAGACTCACAAGGACTTTAGTCTAAGATTTTACAAGCAATAAGGACTGCTAGGGAGAAGACAATCTCTGACCAGCAGAGCTGCCTTCAAATCCTGCAGGGCACAGGCAGTGTGTGCAGATAGATGGATTACAAGAATTGTAAAGAAAGCTATGGGGGTGGTGGGTGTGCCCATTAACTACCATGACAGTTTCACAGGTGTATGCACATGTCAAAACTCATTAACTCCATGCTACAAATATGGACACTTTATTTGTAGCAATAACTCTTCAATAAAGCTGTTAAGAAGAAATTAGCTAAAAATCAAGTTTTGATCACTTCTAGATGTCAGAATGATGAATTGCAAAACAGATTGCATTGCAGTGTTTGTAAGGCAATCATAGAATGTTCTATTTTTAAGCATCTTCCCTCATAATCAGACTGTTCTTTGCACCTGAATCGGGAAACAGGTGACACAGCAGAAGGAAGCAATCAAAAAAGCTTAAAGTGATGTTGATGTGGCAAAACTGTTCTCAAGCTTTTTATGTGGGAGAAAAGCGATGTTCTAAGCATATTAAATCCCTTCTTAACTCTAAGAGCAAACGAAGAAATAGGTTAACCTAGATTTAGATCTGTGAAAATGGAGACATAAAATCCCTCACTCATCTTGCTCAAGGTCAGATGTCTATTAAGTATCAGGCAGAGACTATATGAGCTACCAAAAGGCAAACATGGGAAAGTGGAAGTAAAAATATTAATATAGGTTTCTATATTATAATAAATATAGTGTTTATAAATAGTGTTTATATAAATATAAATATAGGTTTCTGAACTCCCAATCAGGTGTCCATTGTGTACGCAGGTAAATAGATCACCTAATGACTAGCTATTGTTCACTAAGTGGCAAGTCTGCAAGAAACTTTCCAGATTTTCTTAACATTGTCTCATGCAGTTTTCAGAACAGTACATTCTACACATGAAGCAGTTGGACTCAGAATGGGTAAGTAAAAGCCTGTCCACAATACATGTTTAAGTGCTAACATCTAAATTTGAATCTAGCTAGGGTGGTGTAGCTGTAAGCTACTTTGTCTCTCAGCAAGAAAGAAGACAAGGAAGGCATTTTCATATCTGCAAACCCTGCCAGACCTCAGCAGTGGGAACTACCTGTCATGGAAAGCACCGTTCTGGACAACAGAACCCCAATCATCTGATCTCAGGGGTTTTTATTGACGCAGAAGCTCCTCGGGTGTTTCACTGATACAAAAACTCTGGCCCTCATCCAAAGGCCTATTTGCATAATGAAGGAAACCTGTAGCATAGTCTCATCCCACAATCCTTTAGCAGCTGAGCTATGTCACCTTTATGGTGGGGAAACTCAAGGCCCAAGGGAAGTGCCCTCCCTTATTGGCAGAGACCGTGGGAGAGAGGTCCACAATAATTCCTCCACGGCAACTGTGTTCTTCCATAATGGCTCTGCTAGACAGCAATGAGAACATACAGATAATGAGAAATCAAACATCTTTTACATAACGCCAACACCTGCAAACAACACAAAATGCCAAGGCCTAGGCAGTCCTTCCCCCAACAATGCACAAAATAACCATTTTAAACATAACTAGAAATAAAATTCTGCAACAGGGTGGTCACAGTTTTTCAACAGTGTCTATGTCTGCTGACTATCACAATTGTCTCCTAACTTTAAACTTAACAAACACTAGTAAGTCTTTTGTGCTTAGAAAAAAAAAAAAACTAACTCACTCCTTTAGTTCTTTCTGATGCACTTAAGATTCACGAACAGCACACCCCCATTAACTCAGTACAGTAGGGAAAAGTTACCATGAAGTCTAGCCCAACTTAAAGCTCTGTTAACCTGCCATGCGCTGACAATCTACTCTCACCACCCTGCTGCAACAAATTTTAATGTCATCTTTGACGAAAGAAGGCAAACCTTGTTTATAATTTTCAAATACTCATACACATCACCCATTGTTCAAAGCAGTGTGAGTGAAGTTTCCATTAAGTGTAATTGATAACAACATACATATATTATTTGATTATTGAATTATTATTTTATTCCACTAAAATCAATTTAGGTAGTTGTTTCATTACTGAAGGCATTTGCGAATATGAGATGACATATCTGATCGTAGTTTCCAATTTTTTGAGTGTCGATGAAAACATTTCTAATTCTGTCACCAGACTGAAGAAGGGGAAACAGCAATTTTAAAGAATGTGAATGCAAATTACCTTTTCTTATAATGGCTTCCACTTTGCCTTCAATACATAATACTCAAGCAACTGTGAATCCATCCTTACACGGTGCAGTGGTATGACTTGACCTCAGTTTAGCAGCAAGAGAGCTGTAAACGCAAACACTAACATGGCACTAGTTTGCACAAAAGTCCTAAACTACTCACATTAGGCCCTTGTAGCTCCTCTATATTACACGTTAAATAAAGAAAACCTAAATTTAAAATCTGTAGCTAAAAGCTCATAGATCTCATAAAACATTAGATATCTCATTTAAATTTTAATATAAAAAAAAAACATCCTCCAGGGAGACATGACTGCCATGTTATCTTCCTTTTATAGAAATTCAGAAAATTAACTACCTGGCATAATAAGTAGCAGGTTTGTGAATAAGAAAAACCAATCATATGACAAATGTCATGTTTTTATCACACTAAATTCTATGCAATTGGCAAGCTGCTCTAATTGACCCATGTTACATCAGAGGCATGCATGATATTACTAAATAGAGAATATGTATGAGAATCTGAAAGAGAATAACTACGTTTACTGTCTACATCTAGACTATTTTATACAACATTATTTCTACAAATGCCCAATGACTAAAGATACCATGATAGAACTTGTATCATTAACACAGATTCAAAGAGTGTTGCCTATAAGTTGTTTATAAAATATCGGTCGTATGAAAGCTTCCTAAGTATCACAATACCAGACTCCAAAGCTACATCCGAGATAGAACTAGGTTATAAAAGCCTTAACCTTCCTTAGAAGAAACAGAAAACCTTGAAAGCAATATCACCAGGACATACCTTCCTTCTTCCTGAACAAATCTAGTCACAGATTAATGCCAAACTCCAGTTATTTATATTTTATTTACTTATTTTATTTATTCATATTTGTTAAACTCATACAACATTTTTTGAGAGTTTCATACAGGCATATATTTTGATCATGTCCACCCTCCATTACTCCCACATCCACTCTCTGTTCTCCAATCCCTCCCAACTTTTGTGTCCTCTACTTTTTTAACGATCCAGCAGGTCTAATGGATGCTGCCAATATACTCCTGGGGCCATCCATAGGAATGTGATCCACTTACCAGGGATCACACCCTTAAAAAACTGACTCTCCCTCACCTAGAGGCCACCTGCTATCAATAGCTCTCAGCTAGGGGCGGGACTTCGTGCCATGCTAGAATGCCGACTGGCTCGATCTTGTACAGACCTTGTGTGGGCAACCACAGCTACGGAGAGCGATGAGTACGGCGCTCCTGCCACACGCGATTCACTCGTCCTACCCAACCTCGGTTCTTACATTTTTCTGTTCTTTCTTCCATAGTCATCTCTGAACTTTAGGAAGACAGGGCAATATGGATGTTATATTTGTGGTTGAGTGCTCCACAGACATTTATTCTCTGAACTTTGACCAGTTGTGAGCTTCTGTGTTAAGCACCATCCATGGCACAAAGACATTCTTCTGGTGAGGTATGAGAGTCGCTCTAATGGGTACAGAGATGTTAGTTTAAAGGGTTACTCTCCCGTTTTTAGTTTGGCTAATATACCGGAATAATATTACAATCGATTTAATAAGATTTTCTTTAAATAGGGATAATCTTTAATAGGGATATCTTAAAGTTTTTAAGAAAAAAAAATTACTCGCAGTATTTGTACACAGAAAATTACCTTTCAGGTAATTTGCTCAGGGTTTCAAGATAAATTAATGAAGTTCAAGCTCAGAGCACAGGAAAAAAGTAACAATAAGAAAACTCAAAGGCTGGAGAGGTGGCTCAGTGGTTCAGAACAGTTGCTGTTCTTGCAGAGAACTTGGGTTCAATTCCCAGCACTCAGATGGCAACTAGGAACTGTCTATAACTCCAGTTCCAGGGAATTCAATACTCTCTCTTGGCCTCTGCAGGCACTGACCACATGTGAAGAAGACATTCTACTCAAAGAAAATGCATACGCCTTGGGTAGTTTCCCAGGCAACTGAGTGTCAGTAATGATGAAGGGAGGCTCCCTTGGCCCACGGTAGAGAAGTAAAAATCCCTGGGGGTAAACAGCCTCCTTGTCTTCTTTCAAAGCTCTGGCCTCTGAGAAATCTTTCTTCATCTCACCTCCTGTTTATCGTCTCTCAACCCATGTGCATTGATCCTCCTTTGCACACTATTGGTGTTTAGAGATGGCTTGACCATTGTGTCAAGTCACCAATGGTTAAATATGTATGCTTCGTCCAAATACATAAGTTATTTTACTTTTATTTTTTATGACAGTGAATATAAGACTGACAAGAAGGGAATACTTAATATGTTGTGCTATAAGGAAATTTGTGTGTGTGTGTGTGACTATCAAAATAGCTTGAGTAGATAATTTCATTTTTAATGGAACTTCCTACTTTAGAATTAACTTCTTTAGAGTAAACACAAAACTTGAAATAATTCTGGCCCTTAATCCCCATAGTACCTGATTAATGGTGTTTATATTGTTGTAAGCTTTATCAAAAATATTTATCTTTGTTATTTTTAATTACATGTATGTTTGTGTCTGTGTATCTGTATATGGGACTGTGTCCAGGAGTTTAAATGCCTGCAGAAACCAAATCCCCTGGGAGCTGGAATGCCAGTCAGTTGTGGGGCATCTGACATGAGTGCTGGGGTCTGAACTCTGGTCCTCTCCAAGAGCAGTGTCCTAGTTAGAGTTTCTATTGCTGTGAGAAACATTATCACCAAAAGCAACTTAAGAAGAGTTTTGTTTGTTGTTTGTTTGTTTGTTTGTTTTTTCAGCTTACAGGTATAGTTGATGATGAAAAGAAGCCAGAGGCAGGAACTCAGATCAGGATCCTACAGGCAAGACTGAAGCAGAGGACACGGGACATGGGAAAATGCTGCTTATTGGCTTCCTCTCCATGTCTTCTTCAACCTGCTTTCTTATATACCTCAGGACCACCCCAGGGATAACACTTCCCCCAGTGGTCTGAGTCCTCCCACATCAATCATTAATCAAGAAAATATGCCACGCAGTTCCCTACAGGAAATCTGGTAGAAGGATTTTCACAGTTCCGATTCCTTCTTCCCAGATGATGCTAGCTTGTATTAAGTTGACAAAAAAATCTACCAGAATAAGAAGTATACAATTTTACTAATGAGTCATCTCTCCTGACACTTAAGTTATTTAAGTGTTATTTGGGGGATGTTACTAAGCTTTTGGGGAGAAAAACACTCTTCTCTTAAATTCTTTAAAAAAAAAAAAACAAGAAAATGATGACATAAAGGCATGTACAAATGCAGGAAGCCAGAGAAATCCATCCAGTTCATATTTAAATTGTCAAAAACACACACCAAACAAATGTTACCTAAGATGACCATATTTAATGTCATCCACTATACATAGTCAGTGACTATATGAGGGATTTCTTCATACCTGGTGTTTTCTTATACCCACTTTGCTAAATCAGTGTATTCCTGACACTTCAGTTTTGTAACATTTATATCACGCCATCCCTTGCCCCCCCATTCATATGATCCCTTAGAAACTGCTTATCTACTACCTCTTAATTTAGCTAGTCTACTTTCTCCCTTGATATTTCCTCTTCCAGACTTTCGGATGAATGGACTTTATAGACTTTGTGACTGACTTCTTTCACTCAATAGATTTTTGAAGTTCATCTCTGTTATTACATGTGTCCATACTTTGTTCCTTTTATGGCTAGTTAATATCCTTTTACATAGACCTGGCATGTCTCATTTGCTCAGGAATCCATTGATAGACATTGGTTTATTTCCAACTTTGAGCTATAAAGAATAATATTACTATAAATACATATGTACACATTGATAGATGCACATTTTTTGTGTATTTGAGTATATTCTGGGAGTGGTGATATAGCGTGTGTGTATTATAACATGTGAGATATAGATAGATAGATAGATAGATAGATAGATAGATAGATAGATAGATAGATAGATACCATGTATATATTATACCATATATAATTCATGTGTTTAACAGTCTGAGGACCTGTCCAGAGTATTGTCAAAGTCAGGCCTCTGCAAATTCTCACCATCCATGTCTAAAGGTTCTGCTTTCTTTGCATCCTTCTCCATTCTTACTTTCTAACTTTCAAACCCAGCCATCCCTGCTGGCTCATCTGTATCTCCTTTCCCTTCCCTGGTGACCAGTAATGACAAGCATCTTTTCATGTATCCATGGGTGCTTACTACATCTCTGGAACAAACCTGGTATGTTTAGATCCTTTTACCACTTCTGTTCACTTATTTCTGTTTTTACTACTGGGTGATGGGAATTCTTTACACAGCCTAGATACAAGATCTTTATGATACACATGGTTCAAAAACCATTCCTCCCTTCTACGGATCATCTTTTCATTTATAATTTGATGGCATATTGTGAAACACAAAAGTTCTTGGCTGTGTGAAGCCTAGCCCATCCTATTTTGTCTGTTTGTTTGTTGCCAGTGTTTTCACTGCCACATTGGAGAGGATTTTTCTCAAATCAAAGGCAATAAAGACTTATCATAATGTTTCCATTAAGGGATTTTATGTTTAGGTTGTCTTGGTTAGAGTTTTTGAAAAATAAGCACAAGACATCTATTTTATCTTTCTAATTTCATTTTACATTTATCCCCAAATGCACTCTGCCTATAATTCCTACATTACACTTCCTGGAATGAACCTCAGTTTGAATCTCATCAACAAAATGAAATCATTTTAAATCAGTAAATGTTTAAGTCAGTGCCCGTGTTCTATATAAAAGATAATCAAATGCAAAACACGGATTTACACGAAATCTATTCTCTCCATTGAACTGAGAGGATGGAGGTGTGTGAAAATTACTAGATGTTGAAGGCTAAGACTGGCAAGCTTTTGCTTTGGTTCATCTTGTTTCCCAATAAAGCACAGAACAAGCTAGGGGATGGGGTGGGTCCATTGGGGGGAAAAAAACCAGACATAGGAGAAGTAAGGGAAGGACTAACCAGAAAAGGATCCACTGTGAACTCTCCTGGGCCAGCCTTGTGAACAGAAATTCAAAGTAAGATTCCTGTGGATTCCCTGACTATAAATTTTCTACCTGATTGGATAAATTTATTTAGGAAAACAATAAATAAATATTTGTACAGAAAGGCTGCTATTCTCTGGCTATCAAATACCTTTCAAAGGCCAACGTGTGGACTAGAGAGAAGGCTTAGCAGCTAAGAGCATGTATGGCTCTTGAAGAGGAACAGGGTTCAGTTACCAGCACCCACCTTCGGCAGCTCGTGCACTCTATGGCCTTCACAGGTACTCGCACTCACATGTACACATCCTCACATATATACACATAGTTAAAAGAAAAAATAAGTATTTCAAAGGGCCATGTGTTAAAGGCTTGGCCCCAGCTCATGGCACTTCTGGGAGATAGATGGCATAACCTTTAAGAGGCAGTGCCTAATGAGATGTGTTTTGGTCATTGGTAACATGAGCTTGAAGGATATTGTATTTGAGTAGAAAGGAAATATTTTTTCTCTACATTATTGGGAAAATGTCCTGTCAAGTTTCTAAGATATGATACTCAATTCTATAATTCAAACTTTAAATACTCAGAAAGAAAATGTTTTCATATATTCAACCCATTTCCATTCATGTACTATCTTGCGTATCCCTCTGCTTGGAAGAACACTATAAAGAACTGAATTTCCATATAATCAGATTTAAAATATGTACCATGCTGTTTAAAATACTTCTGAATACAAGTCTTCTCTCTTCTTTTGTTTTTGGTGTTTGGTTTTTGGTTTTGTTTTTTTTTTGTTTTGTTTTGTTTTGTGTTTTGAGACAGAGTTTCTCTGTTGTAACTCTGGCTATCCTGGAACTCACTCTGTAGACCAGGCTGGCCTCGGACTCCCAGAAATCCATCTGCCTCTGCCTCTCAAGTGCTAGGATTAAAGGTATGCACCACCACCACCCGGCTAGTCTTCTCTTTTTGCAATTTGAAAATAGTCAAAAGTAATTCTGAGCCAAATGTACTTAGTAAAGTGGGCAATTAGGCTACATTAAATTTGGGTAAAAAAAAAAAAAAGTTAATGTGTTCATGCATTAATCCAGCTACTTATTTAACAAACATTTCTCCTCTGCCTGCTGTGTGTCGGGTTCCACTGGAGGTTCTGGGAACACAGCTCAGGACAGAACAAGGGCCCCCATCTTCTCAGAATTTCCACTTGGAATACATAAGCACAATAAAACACCAGTTCCGTGGAGAGAAATAAAGCAATGAGCAAAGGGTAGAAGGGCAGGCTGTTTTAAACAAAATGCTGGACAAAGAAGACAGCTCTCCTCAGGCAACATGAAATTTCAGTAGAAAAAAATAACCATGTTTTCTGCTTATCCATTAACATGCCCAGGCATCCAATACACTGTTCACCAGATTCTCTGTAAGAAAGTCCTCATTATTGTAACCTCTCTTGGTAAGATGTGACTACTTAGGAACACCATCATGTCTACATGGAGACCAAGTTGGTAATCAGACATCTCTACCAGGTATAAAGCTGCAACAGTCCGGATATGCTTGACATCATCCACAAAGCCTGGGGAGACAGTCTCAAGTTGGTTCTAAATCATATTAATAGCTGTTTTTCTTGGATTTTATAGTTTTTACAAAGGGTTATGAAAGGAAATGAAAATATAGTCTAACTTCTATAGAATAGATAGTCTAAATCTATATAGTCTAACTCATTCATTTTCTTAGTCTTCTCAACCCAGCTGAGGGCTTTTTTTTTCTTTTTCCTTTCTTTTTTTTTTCTTTTTTTTGGTCGATTCCTTCAGGTTAACCTTTAATTCCCTGGAAGAGGCTCCACCCTTCAGCTTATCCTTTGGCTTTGTTAAGTACAGAAATAACGAGCAACAGATACTCAGGTCAAATGAAACCATTATTTTGAGTTTTCTAAAACATACATTTTGCATACATTGTTCAAACAACCAATTACTTGAGAATAATTCTGTTCTATGGCTCTCCTTTGTTCAAAGTCTAAGAACCCACCAGTTTTATTAGAGACTCAATTATTACCAGAAATGTTTTATCTATTGCAAATTGCATTAGGCAGAAATTTGGCTCTTGAGCTTTTAGAGCATATGGAAGCTTCAAACAACTTTTTTAGAAGATGTGTTAACTATCCTCTGATGTGACATTTGACATTCCTGAGTCTCTCAAAGCCAGAGTAAGTGTCTTGATTACCAGCTTTGAGAATACCCTGATCTGATGTTTTTGAGAATATTTGTAAGGGAAAAAAAGCCTAAAAAATTCATTATTACATTTTAGGACCAGTGGGAAACAAAACAAAAATCTTCCCTTCAGTTCATGATTCCCTTGCAGTGTAGCTAGAGGTCTGGTCCTATGGTTGATTATTTTAAGAAGTGATCTCCTGTGACCAAAACAGTATCTTGACTATTACTTCTTAATTTACCTCTGTCCATGCTGCAACCATCACTGTCCCATTCACTCTGGGGAAGGAAGAAGCAAGAGCTGACCAAGAGGAACAAGAGGAAAGTCCAGAAATGTTTCACAGAGGAATGATGTCAAAGGGAACTGCACAGTCAGAGCTTTTTTACTGTTATTACAAGTAAAGTAGGGTATTCTCTCAAACAGCGACCTTTTCGTGTCTATTGTTGCTTTTGATTGTCTGACTTTGTTTGTATCCTTCTTTTAATAAAAACAAGCACACAGAAGAGAACTGGAAAGTATCAGTTGCATGGATTATGCTAACTTCAATATTTTTAAGATTATCTGCCAAACAAAAATAAATCTCTTTCATATTCAATTCTCTTCTCCACCAAATATACGGATCCCTTGAAAAAAAGAATTGCTTTCTGGAGCTGCGAAGATGGTGCAGTCATTAAAGTACTTCCTGCGTGAACATTAAGGACCTGAGTTTGGATCCCTGGCATCCATGTAAAAGTTGGTATAGCATATAGCCCATGGATTTGGTGTTGGGTAGAGGCAGACAGATCTTGAAGTTCATTGGCCAGTCGGGTTAAGACAGCTGATGAGCTCCGGGTTTAGTGAGAGAACGTGTCACAAAAACTAAGATGGAAGTACAGATCTGGAAGCTTTATTTCTACTGTCTCACTTTCATAATGCTGGCAGGCGTATGCAATCTACCTAAGGAGAAAAGTAATCATAAATCTTATTCATCTGAGAACTTGTGAGCTACAATGACTGCCCTGGAAAGATATGCTCACTCGTACAACAGTGGCAGGATATCATGGTAGTAACCAGCCACATCTGTTCCACAAGATGAATCCATACCTGGCACCATTCTCAGGACAAGAACCTATGGATAGACAGAAGAGGACCTACTACTATTATTTTTCTAAAGGAACATAATATTAAATTGATTCCCAATGACTTGTAACACCCATAGATGAATATATTTCTCAACTCTCACCTGAAAAACATTTTTCAGTAGATGGTGTTTGACACAGAGACCCACAACCGGACAAGGTACAGAGAATAAGAGACTACAGAATGCTCAACACTTAAAAGAATATGCATGCAACAACCTCCTGGTCCCACCAAAGCTTGAGGACCAACTTGGAAAAGAGGGCAGAAACAGCATAAAATCCAGTGGTAGGTTACCAAAAAAATCTTCTGGACACAGCAGGCTATCTGCACATATGAACTCACATTAACTGGGACAGTATGTAGAAAACCTGCTCAGGTCCAAGCTAGACAAAATCCCAGCATCTATGGGCACACAATCCAATTAGCCATGGAGCAATTGGCAGCTGTTAATTACTAGGAAAGGAAAGGTTGATTTTCTTTAAGAGTGTAGACCCCGGTTAATCAACCACTTTCAAGTGGAAGACCGCATATCCAAGAATATTTTAGGCCTTAGTAGTGGTATAGGAGACAAGCAAAGATGGGAGGATACAGCAGGAGAATGGATCTAGGAAGAGTTTAGGGATGGATATGATCAAAACACATCGTACAAAACTTGAAACTTTCAAAGAACAAATAAAAGCTGAAAAACAAAGATAGAACGTGATGGAGCGAGACATGTGATTTCAACCTCTGGCTGCCACATGTGCATGCACGTGTGAACACACCCAAACACATACATACACTACACGCACACATATTTACACTATTTCCCATGAGAAATTCTGTAAAGGAAAATGTAATTCTAGAGGGACCCTAAGCAAAGCAAGCAATAAGGCAACAAAGCAGCATGAAAAGCTATTTCCACACACACTTCAACTCATTCCATTCTGCAGAGCTGTAAATGGCTTTCCATCTCACTTGGAATCCCAGGGCAGGTGTATCTGGATGCGTTTGTTCCAACCACAGACAGGCAAGCAACTGATGCCATTGAAAATACAGCTGGGCTTATGATTTGAATGCAAGCTTCCCCTGCTAATGAGACAGAAGGAATGCATGTGCACTGGGTTGGTGCCCACCATGAAGTATCATTTGACGTATTTCAGCACGTCATGTTCAAAAATCAAAAAGAGATTTTCTTCTTCTTGAAAACACAGAAATTACCAATATCCTCAAATGGCCCTTTTATTCAGTCTTTCCTCCCTTGTTTGCCACCGATCTTTATGCCTCAGGTGAACACAGATGGTAGATGAGTGAATCTCTTCTACCATGTAATTATGAAGTACAACTTTTTGGGGGGAGGGGGTGCACAACAGATCAGTTGCTCGAGTTTCTCTGCACCTCTCAACAGACTCCATTGCTAAGCATTCTCTATACTTTGTATACATCTTAGTATACAATTTGTACACATTTTGTATACATCTTAGCAAGCATGCACAGCTACTCAGTTTCTTCAGGAGCATGAATTGCTCGTCTGAAAGTAAAAGTCCCAAAATGAAACTTTTAAGTTCTACACCCTGTTCCTTACACAGGGATTGTATCTTACCCATAGCCTGAAAGACAGACGAGATGCATTCACAATACAGCTTTTAACCTTTCCTCTCTTCTACCCTGGCTGGGGAGAATTACCGTAAACGATGGGCACCTTGTCTGAAGTATGGACAATTGATTTGACCTGACTGCCTCCAAAGCTCTAATGGACTTTGTGGCCAAATCCCCCGAGATATAAAATATGTCAAAGCAAATTGGGGCAGGTTAAAGAACAGACCTGCTTTTCATTGGAACCTCTGACAATAACACATCTTCTAGTTGTTCAGAGCAAGTGGTTAAAAATGATCAATACCCAATCATTTCTAAAGTGTTTCCCTCAGTGAATGTATGTTTGTTTGTCTTCCCCCTGTCAGGCCAGGTTTTACAAACCTTGTAAAGATCCTTCTTTAAATCCAGAATTGCACACACAGCTCTCTCTTCAGTTTATTCCATTTTAATTTGCCTCAGCTATTCAGTATATTGATGACTTGGGCTGAACAAATTTTTCTTTAGGTTTAGAGACTGAATTTCCAATTCTTTGTGTTCCCACTGAACTTTCTATTTGCAGTGAGTAAGAAAGCTAAGGAAGAGGAAAGGAATAACACAGGAAATAGTTCAAACAAAATAGAAAAAAATAATGGGAAGCATGTCTAGATTTTTTTTCCTTGTTTAAAAAGTTGTTTTCAGGCTGAAAATGTATTTTCCCAATAAAACTAAACAGTAGCTTAGAAGGAAAACTATTAGAACATAAAATGCTCAACTAACTCATTCTGTAGGAGGAGAGAACAATGTGAGTTAAAATCTGTCACCTTTTCTTAGATATCAGAAGCAGCCACACACACTCCGAGAGAAGATTCGGAGAAAGACAAAGGCTGCGCATAGTAGCACACTGGAGCTCAAATTCAGGTCTTCAGGTGGCAGGCACTTCACCAGTCATCTTGTAGACCACTGGGTTGTGCTGTTTTGATGGTAGCTCTCACAAGGTGCAGACTTCTTTTGTGAAGGAAATTGCCCAAACCTCTACAGTGAAGACCATGTAGATAGCAAATTTTGTGTCATAACTTCTTAAGCGTCAAGCTTCTTCAAAGTGCATAACTACGTCATTGGTGCTCACTCAACAAATCTTGAGTGACCTTGCAAAGAGAACACTGCTAACCGACACAGGAGAAAAGTGAGGCCAGAGACTGCTACCTAATCCTGCTCCTCCAGGAGCTAAGGAGGCAGCTGGGAAAGGAAGTAAGCTCTAGCAAGCCAGAGCCACAGCACAGCCCAGAGAGAACAGAAATGCACTAGGTTTGGGCATAGAGAGAGAGAGATGCTCTTCCCTGCCCAGAGCAAAGAAAGCCTCACAAAATCGATAGTATCTGAGCCGGGCACAAAGGCAGTTTGTAGCTAAAACAAATTTAAAGCTTCTAACATTTTCAGAAGCTAGATTCTTTTTTTAATGGGAATCGATTTTCATAGGTCTGCTTCCCTATAGTGTAATTATGCTGCTGTTCTGTGACCTAACATGAACCAAACACAGTTTTCCACAAAGAGCCAGGAAGCAAGTATTTCAGGCATCCTTGACAGTATATTTTCTGCATTCTGCCATCGAAAATATACAAACAAATGAGCATGCCTGTGTTCCAGTATAACCTTACTGTGGACAATGGAATTGTAATCTCACATAATTTTCTCATGTAACAAAATAATTTTTCAATCATTCAAAAATGTTCAAGTCATTCTTATTTCACAGTTACAAAAAGCATATGCTAGTAGACTTGACTCAGCCTACAGGTCATAAGTAGAGTATTAGTATTAATACTACTAATAATAGTATTAGTATTAATATCTCAGTCTAGTCAAATGTGTCTTTGTAATTATTATTCTAATTGTATCTTCCTCAGATTTCATCTTTCTAAATAAAATACGTGTGTGCGTACTTGTGATATTCATGTATGCATGTGTATGCATGTGTTTTTGCCCTCACCCATGGGGGTACATGCCGACGTAAGAGGGGTGATATCAGGATGTCTGACTTCTATCATTCTCCATCTTGTGTTTTCAAGCAGAGTCTCTCACTGTACCTCGAGCTTGCTGTTTTGGCTAGTCTTGCTGGCCAGCAAGTGAGCTCCTAGTATTCAGCTGTCTCTACTCTCTAGTGTCGCGGCTATAGATCGTGGGGCTACACCTGGCCTTTATATAGGCGTTAGATCCTTATGCATGCACAACCAATACTTTAGTCACTAAGTCATCTCCCCAACGACCCAAATAATCTACACATTCATTGCATGAACAGACAAACTACTCCCTTTCCTATGCACTTGTTATTACACCTCTCTGAAATAATTTGCAACTTGGACGATTTTTCTGGAAAGAGTCAACAAGGATGTGCATGCCTCGTGTTATACTGCATTCAAGTTTCCTAAAAGAGCAAAGATACCACCTTTGCCTGAGATTTTCAGTTCGATGTCCTTCCAGTTAACACTGTATGTGGCTTTGGTAATAACATCTGAGTGAAAGACGATGCGTGTTTATTACGCTGACAGGTTCACCGGATGCACAGGATCAGATGAAGTGCTAAGAATACATTTGACCTCAGGAGGAATCTAAAAGTCTTTTCTAACGTGAGCACTCATCCTACAAGCATAATATGACCTTCAAAAAAAATAACAATCACAGGATAAGTTCCAGGAATCTTAGTTCTGTGATCTCACTTGATTTCATTCATTTCCACTTTAACCCTATGAGACACAGGGTAGATCATTTCTATTACTAAAATCATTAGGAGAGTCAGTGACTCATCTGCGTTATTGGAGTAAAGGATCCAGAGAAGTATAAACGTCGCTCTTCCAGTTCCAAACCCCCGTCCTACTCTGTGTTGCCTGCAGTCTCTTGCTTCGTGTATTTTTATAGCATTGGATATTAGAACACCAACCAAGCAGAGCAAATACACATTTAAATGCAAATTCAGTTAGGAGTAAGAGTGGGCATGAATAGGATCAAAATACATTGCATGAAATTCTCAAAGACTTGATAAAAATATTATATTTGAACCAAAAAATGCTTCAATTGCTTCCTATTTTCTGTAACAAAAGTAACCTGACCTCTTTATAGTCTTTATATTAACATAAAATAGAGGCAAATCATATCTACCTCTATAGGACAGTCATACTTTAAATGAAGAATGGATATAAAGTTGTTAAAATGATATCTCTTAGTTAATAAGCAGATGACAAATGGTGATTTTCATTGTTCTGTCGGCGATGACTAGTCTAGGATGATGAAGGCAGTTTGAGTTTCTGTTCTGACCTTTGAATAACTCATCATGTATATAAAGTATATAAACCTTTATGTGTACACAACCTGATTTCCTCAATAATTTCAAATAGACGATCTTTAACCTCAAATAATTTTCTATAATCTAGATCACACCATACATAAGGCTTTGGTACATAGATCTCCTCAAATCTCCTCAAATGAAACAGTCTTCACCATTGTTTCTCAACATCTACCCTCTAAGGCTCATCTCAGATGCCATGCAAGCTTCTGACTCTAGTGACCTCCCTGACCTGGGGCCTGCCTACAGCCAAGGACTTCTACCTGTCTTGAGCAAGAAAAGCTTGTGAATAACCACACTGTTTTACCTGCCAAAGGTGGCCTCCCTACACACGGAGATGTTGTCTTCTTCCTAGCAGGTAATCCAATGTTATTGTCCACAAGTAACAATAATCAGGAGTCTGATGTGCAACCATTTGCACCATAAGGTCTTTATAGTTATAAATGATGATGATGATAAAGCAATAGAATAGCAATATTATCAAGTAAGTTTACATATGCGTTTACAGGTTACTTTTTATTTGATTTTTATATCAACCTCTCAAAATATGAGTAATGTTATTATTCTTATTTTACACTCAACAAACACTTGACTATCACTTAAGATGACACAACAAGATGCTAAGTGCTTTGCACAATACTAACTCAACACTGCTCTGTGATGTAGGTATTTTTGCTGTCCCTATTTTCCAAATAAGAAAACTAAGACAAACTGTGTTAAGTAGAAGGTCATCCAGGCCAACAAATATTTTGCCAAAGATCTCCCTGACCCAGACCACTCAAGTAGCAATACACCTAACCACCATGCCCCCGAGGTCAAGGGCCAATAAATAAAACAAATAAATTGATTGATGATACACTTTGAAATAAAGCTACAGTGTGTGATTCAACATGTGAAAAGGGAACTCTTTCAGTATTTGGTTTCTGGCATCTACATAGATGCTAATAACATCAAAGGATCTTACACTCTCTTCTGGCTTCTGTGGATGCTGCACACAAGTGGTACACAGACATAGATGCAAGCAAAACACCCATATGCATAAACTAAAAATAAAATCTCAAAATAATTTTAAATATTAAATCTTAAATATTAAAAATAATTTTTTTTTTTCCACAAATGCCTTGGTCAAACAATGTTGTTTTTAGGGGGGGGGGGGACATCTTAGACAACAGGAAGGCTAATCTACTTTGATTATGATTAATGACATTTTTTCAAAATTGTGACTTTTAGGAGTTGTGGGTGTAGCTAACATGCCTGCTTGGCATGAAACAAGGTCTTGGGTTTGATTCCCCAGTACCGTGGGGGCAGGGGAATAACATTTTCAATGACCACAATCTCTACTCATGATCTTCAACACACGTATTAGATCTTTGCATCGCCTCGTCCTGTCATAAAATGCTAAACAAAGTTGTTATTTCAAAGTATTTATCAATTTCATTTTCTCTTCAGGAGAAATCATTTTTTCCCTAATTTTTGCACTTATGGTCTTAATAAAAATAATGTCTACAGCATACTTCATGTTTCTTGGCAAGGTGATGATGATGTGTATTGTTTTTGCTCAAGCATCACAGTAATATTATGCCAAATAGTCTCGGTAAATCATTTACAGGAGTATTTCAAACATTTTTTTTTTCACATTGTTTAAATGGGCATTGTCCTAAATTGTTCGTACACTTCGTAGGAGGAAGAAAAAATTTTCCCTCAGGTAAAATTAATAAAATATCTAGAAAACCTTTGAATGCTTAGAAAGGATACCTTAGAGATTACTGCATAATTCCATTTCTTCCGTCCTTTCAATGGGTTGTCCTCATGAGACACATCTGCTCTGGTGTATGAATTGCATACAATCAACCAGTGACCTCTCTGGACCTCTGTTCTCATATCTGGACACCACTTGGGCATCACTGGCCTCCTGTCCCCACAAAGACCAAAGTTGCATACTATGTTATCTGAGCAGATGACCCCTATTCGAATCCCCTAACAATTCTAAGCTCCCACAGCCCCTCTCGGTGTCTTTATGAACACAGATGTCATTTTAATAAGGGGAGAGCTGAAGTGACAAGAAGGTGACCTGTGGGTGAACCCAAGAGCAGGTGAGGGCTGTCAGTTTTTAATTTGAAACTGGTGTCAGGACTGAGAAATGGCTGGTATAATCACATTTGTAGCTGAACCCCTATAAACTCTGCAAGCAGTCAGAAGATGGCTGTCGAGGGCAATATGAAATTAACAATTCCCATGCAGGTCTCAGGGCACCTGACTAAATCAAATGTTCTTTGAAAACTGTATAAACACCTCATGTTCACGTGACGAGACAGCAGCACTGCAACCCACTGGTGGTGCCCTGTAGAGATTTGTTGTTGGCTTCAAATTACAAAGAAAGGATATTTTTAAAGGAAGTTCTATTTCAAAGAATATACGTATTTTTATTAGTTCTTTGAGAATTTTGTACAATGTATTTTGACCATATTCACCATGACCCCTTCCCTATGCACCCACCTTTGTCCTTTGTTTCTGAAACACATCAATCCCAGTTAGTGCTGCCCATATATACTCTTGGGTGTGTGGCCATTCACTGGAGCATGGTCAGTCTACCAAGGGACACACCATTAAAGAAAACTGACTCTCCCTCTCCCAGCAGCCATCAGCTGCCAATAGCTCCTCAGCTAGGGATGACACTTCATGCCCACCTTGTCAAGGAATCAATTTGACTTATCATATAGTCCGAGAAGAAAAAGCATGTCATTAAAAACAGGTGTGGTGTCTCATACCTGCAACCCCAGCATTAGGGAGGCAGGAGGATCCTTTGTGTGACACAGTGAGTCCTAAGCCAGCTTGGGCTATAGAGATGTTTTCTAAGAAAGGAAGGAAGGAAGGAAGGAAGGAAGGAAGGAAGGAAGGAAGGAAGGAAGGAAGGAAGGAGGGAAGGAGGGAGGGAGGGAGGGAGGGAGGGAGGGAGGGAGGGAGGGAAGGATGGAGGAAGGGAGGGAGGGGGGAGGGAGGGAGAGGAGGGGGTGGAAGGCAGGGAGGGAGGAGGGTGGAAGGCACAGAGGGAGGGAGGAGAAGAGAGGAGACCTTTAGAAGTTATCTTTAGAAGTTATACTTCAGACAGGAGATGAGGGGGTTAATATCCAGAATTTACAAAGAATTGCAGAAATTAAATACCAAGGAAATAAAACTGCCAGTCAACAAATGGGCAAATGAACTGAACAGACAATTTTTAAGTACAAATATCCAATAACCATTTTTTAAATGTTCAATACCCTTAGCCATAAAGGAAATGCAAATTAAAACTACTTTGGGTTACTGCCTCACCCCAGTCAGAATGTCTATCAGCAACAAATCTAACAACAAATGTTGGAGACGATGTGAGACAGAGGAACTCTTATTCATTGTTGGTGAGGGGTGCAAATTAAAGCAGCCATTGTGGAAATAAATTTGAAGATTCCTGAAAAAAAATTAAAAATATAACTATCAGTGAGCAGCTATTGCACTCCTGGGCAGATACCCAGAGAACGCTATACCCTACCGAAGAGATAATTGCACCCCAATGTTCACTGTTGCTTTTGTCACTATAACAAAGAACTGGAATCAGTATAGTTGCCAATCAACAGATGAATGGATATTGAGAATTATATATGTATATAAAGATACTACTCATCTCAAGAGATAAGTGAAGTTAAAATTTTACAGGCAAATAGATGGGTTTAGAATTTATATTAAGTAAGATCACAGAATCTCAGAAAGAAATAAACCACATGTCCTCTTTCATATGTGGAATCTATTCAATAATATATGCATCTATGTAAACAAATGTGCATGTGGGTATAATATAATATGAAGGAAAGAAAACAAGAGAGACTAACTATACAGGGATGAGGAAGGCTGAATGAAGGTAATGGTCATGATTTATGGCAGAGGAGACAAAGCTAACTGTTTTCCTAGTTCTGAGTCTGTCAAGAATATGTGACTTTGTTAGTGGATACATGGATAAGATATATTCAATATTAAAAGTGTAAATTTAATGTGAAGCTACATGGTTTCTGCTCTGAATACCTATTCTAACTGTGCAGAAATTCTCTAAAGTTGTGTAGATTTTGGGTCTTGTTAATTTTGGTATGTGGTGTATTTATTTTTTTGTAAGCTTTTTACAATAAAGTTTATTTTTTGAAGAGAGCAGGTATGATTAAACTCAGTACTACCATGACATTATATTCATCCCCAAAAATACACCCTGATGACACTTTCATAGAACCCTTCTGCTAAGAATGTCTTCTCAGTCCCTCAAGACTTGTGCAGTACAAGTCTACTCTAAACATTAAAAATAGTTAAGAGTGCCTTAGAAATAATTTCTAAATATTTTCTGTGGAAAAATATTAATCTGGAACTTTCCTACAAAAGCATAATTCAAATGTCCTGTGAAGTTGTCATAGTATCTTCATTAAAAGTTATCCAATACCAAATAGCCCTAAAAACATACACACGAGTAACATCATACAGCCTGAGCAGGTTATATTTAGGTCAAATATACACATATACATATATATTTGTATGTATGTATATGTATACATATATATGTTTATATACATACATATGTATGTATATATGTACACACATATACACACATATATGAATACACATTGTATATATATTAATATATAATAGTATTATATATTTTATATAATTAATATATAATATTATATGTTATATATTAATATTATATAATGAGTGTATTCATATATGTGTGTATATATTCACATAAACTCACATATAATATTTATATATAACATATAATATTTGTATACGTGTGTATTCATATATATGTGTATATATCAGAATATAATGTGTATATATGCACATATATTAGTATATATGTGTACGTACATACATATATACGTGTGTGTGTGTGTGTGTCTGTGTGTGTGTGTCTGTGTGGCAGTACACTGCTGTGACAGCTCTCCGAGGAAGACATGGAGGCATATTCATAGGTGTAAACCCTGCCAGATCTCAGCAGAGGGAACACACTACATTGGTGAGCGCCATCCTGGACAGTGGAACCTTGAGCATATTATCTCAGGGGTTCTAATTGATACCTAAACTTCTTGGGTGTTCTATTGATAGCAAGTGCAGATTATTAGAATCAAATATCTTTTACATAAAGCCAACACTTGTAGACCATGCAAAATGCCAACACCTAGGCAGGAAACCCCTTACCCAACAATGCACAAAACAACCATTTTAAACATAACTGAAAATAAACTTCTTCATCACGTATGTATATACATACTAATATATATATATGCATATGTATATATTATATATAATGTATATTATTATGAGATATATGAGATATATGATATATATACATTTATATATATATATATATATATATATATATATATATAAACCTGCTCAGTCTGTATGTTACTCTCATGTATGTTTTCAGGGCTGGCAATTTGGTATCGTACACCCTTTTAATGAAGATACTATGACAACTTCACAGGACATTTGAATTATACTTTTGTAGGTAAGTCCAATATACATGTATATGTATATATGTGTGGATGGATGGAAGGAAGGTTGAGAGGGAGGAAAGGGAAGAGAGAAATAATATGATATTATAATCTCAAAAATAAAACAAATATCTATTTTTAAAACACTCCTATAGGTTTGTTGTAGTTTCATTTCCTATTGCTGTGATGAAAGTACCCTGATAAAACAAGCCAGAGGAGGGTTTGGCTCACAGTTGCAGGCTACAAACAACAAAAAAGCCAGGAGTCAGGGTGGTGGCTCAGTGAGTAAGGACACTTGTTGTCCAAGCATGAGAACCTGAGTTCAAACCCCAGCACCCACATAAAAAAATCAAGGCATGACCAATGTGCCTGGAACCCCAGCATTGGAGACAGGAGGGAGACAGGCAGCTTCTGGGAGCCTGTTAGCCAGCCAGCCTCGCTGAAATAGTGAGCTTCAGTTTCAGTGAGAGACCCCGAGTCAAGAAAGGAAGGCAAAGGGTGATAGAGGAAGACAATGGACGTTCTCCTCTGGCCTCTGCATAAATGTGAGTCCCTGCACACACATGTGCACACATACAAATGAATACAGTATCGAGCAACACCAATTATTACTGCATGACAGATTTGTTGCTTTTTTTTCCCCCCATGGGTTTAGGACAAGAAAAAACAACAACAAATTACGGTGTGGTTATAATTATTTGTTCTGCTCTGCTGGTGTGTGTGTGTGGCAGGGGTGTGGGTGTGTGTGTGCGCACAATACTTGTGTGTGAATGTTTGTGTATGTACATGTGTGTGTGGAGGTACACGTGTGTGTGCATGTATGTGGAGGTCACAGATCAACACTGAGTGCCTTCCCTTATCACCCTCCAACTCCAGGGATCCGCCTGTCTCCATGTACTCTGCTGTCTCTTTCATACGGTGCCAGGGATCTGAACTTGGGCTTGCCTGGCAGAGGGCACTTTACTAACAAAGCCATATCCAAAGTCCTATTGGGCACAGTTCTAAACCCTTCACGTGGCTAGAGTTTTCATATCCTAGAGTTTTCAGGATAACCCTGTGAGAGAGGCCTATTAATTATTCTCATTTTGCATGTTGAGGATCCCAAGGCTATTTGTGGAGTCCGGATTTGAAATCAAGGGTGACTAGTGCTCTCGACCACTCTTAACATCCACCCAGGAAGTGGACTTTTGCCATTTAACTGCTTTTGTGCTACTGAGGGCATGCTCAGGGAGTCTACACCAAGATATTTTTAAGTAATGGCACATAAGAGGAGTTAACAATTTCTTATTTCCTTCAGGGGCAATGAAGTAATCCGTTTCTTCCACCACAGAACTCAGTCTTCAGAAACATGCTAGACAATGGCACCCCCAAACTTCACACATAGAATTCTGCACTTTCCTGTGGTCAGTCGGCTGAAGCCTCACAAACCTGGCATCAGAAAGCATTACATAAGGAAAGGAGCTTGGATTATGCGGTCAGAGAACCAAGGTATGGACCCCAGATCTGAAACTTGTCACGTGAGCAAACTTGGACAAGTGGCATACTCTTGCTGGAACTTTGTATCCTCGTGAAGGGAAAGGTACTACTTGCAATTGTTTTCTAGAGAGTAATTGTGAGACCCGGAGGTGTTCTGTAAACGGGACTCCCGTGTGTAGTCCCAAGTGAATGGCTGTGCTAATGCCTGCTCTTGCCAAATCAAGAAACAGCATGACTATTTCATATTTTTTTCCTATCATGTTTGCTTCATGCTGGGTGTGCTTCACAGAACATACACTCTCGTCCTTTCCTAGTCTAAGTGTGTGTTCATGTCCCTAAGAATTCCAGATGCTGAAAGCAGACTCCTATAGTAATTATTTTCAAGAGTTTCTAAAGACTAAATCTTCTGTTTCTAGCATGTGATTCCTTGTTCACTGCTGATATACTGGCTATACCTGTGCAATACCCCCATAACCTTCTGAGGCCATCTTAAGTCACTTTCTCTGATAAGCCTGATAAGCCTTCTGAGTGTCCATGCAACTCTAAGTTATGGTCTCAAACTGTCCGCTAGCATGTGTCTGGTGGTTCTGTTGCAATCCCCATGTTATATTAAAAAAATTTAACTGAATCTCTTACTCTTCAATCTGAAGACAGTGACCTGGAAGGAAAAGAACTTGGCTGAACTCACTCTATATCCTTAGTAGCTATCACAGCACTGCGCAGAGCTTCCTTATGTGATTGCTGAGGACATGCCATACTCACAGTTTCTAGCAGACAAATGCCATGAGTGAACTCTAACTAAGACAATGAACTTCTATCAGTGAATGGCAGCTAGTGGGAATACACAAAACCAACACAAACTATTGGAAATGGAGAAACAATTTAATGGGAAGTAATCTAGTAATGGCAGGCTAAGTAGAAAAATGTATCTTTTTTTTTAGTGGAAATAAAATATTTTCTTACAATATATTCTGATCATGGTTGCCCCACCCCAACCCCAACCCACCTGCCCACCTGCTCACCTGCCCGCCTGCCCGCCTGCCCAACTCCATGCCCCTTTTTTCTCCCTCCATATATAAAATAAAAAAGCAAATAAACTCGAATTTAAATCAAGAAAATAAAATAAAAATACATATACAGAAAAAAACATAAAAATCACAAAACTGGAAAACAAAATATACAATCAAAAGACCAGTAAGGCAAAAAGAAAAAAAAAAAAAAAAAAAAACCACTGAGTTCTTTTTGTGTTAGCCATCTATTGGTGGACATGGGACCTGCCCTTAAATGTGGTTAATACACCCAGTGACAATCCCATTGGAGAAAACAGATTTTTCCCTTGCAAGTAGATGTCAATTGGAAACAGCTCCTTGATTAAGAGTAGGAGCCCATGTCCACTTTCCTGTCTCAGTACTTGGACCTCATCTGGCATGAACCCATCCAGGCCTTATGTGTTGCCATAATCTCTGTGAGTTCATATGTGAGTCAGTCCTACTATATCTGGAAGACACTGTTTACTTGGTGTCCCCCATCCTCTGTGGATCCCACAACCTTTCTGCCTCCTCTTCTGCATAGCCACCTGAGCCCTAAAGGGAGAGGTTTGATATAGACATCCTGTTTAGAACTGAGTGGATCATAATTGCTCACACTCTTCACATTTGTCCAGTGTGAGTCTCTGTGTTACTTCCCATCTACTGCAGGAGAAAGCTTCTCTTGATGGCTAGGCAAGGCATTGATCTATGGGTACAGCAGAATATTATCGGTATGTTCCTTTACTGCAGAACAATAGTATTTGGTTTTCCCCTAGGCCAATGGCCTATCCAGTCTCAGGATCTTGTTCATTGAGTAGTGTCTCAGTAGTGTCAGGCATGGGTTCCATCTCATGGAATGGGCCTTACCACAACAGTGGTTGGTTACGTACAAAACATTTGTGCCACTACTGCGATGGCATATCATACAGGCAAGTCACCCTTGTATTTTTAGCTGGGTTAGTGGTTCTTTCTCCTCCTATAGCATGCAGAGTACCTCCCAGCACTATGAACACTAGTCAATAAGGATGAAGGTCCCAGTTAGGAACCAGCTCAACATGTCTGTGTACAACGAGATATGTAAGTGTTGTCCTCAGCAATAAGGTCTTGCCACCAGTTTGTAGCAACCAACAGCCTTGGCAATAGCCTGAGTTGTTTGTGAGTTTCTTTGAGGCCCTTTCAGCCAGTGACTTACCAACATGTAAACCATTCCTGGCACTAGATTCAGTTGGTAATGAAAAATGTCTAATTGAGGCTTTAATCTCTCTTATTTTTTGGTGGTTCCATTTAGGTTTATTTCATATATGTACATATTTTAGGAAGCTTCTACAGTTACTAGGCTAGTGGCCCTTAGTGTTAGCTGTCCCTCCTGTATTCCCCTTACTCCACTCTTCCATCCCCAACCTCAGATAATCTTTCTGCTCTAGTCTTCCCCCCTGTCTCTCCATAACTATATATTCTATTGCCCCTTCCTTGGGAGATCCTCTCCTTCTTTCTAGTCCCTTACTTGATGCATAACTTCTTTGGGTACATGGACTGTAGCATGCTTATCAAATGCTTAAATACTAACATCCACATATAAGATAAAACATACAATATTTATCTTTATCCTCACAACAAAATTGCAGGGACTTATTTTTAGTTTGCACAGGAGACATCTAGGAACTAGAAAACATGGAGATGTTGCCCAAGATTAAACTGTCAGAAATGACAGGTTCAAATATACATTGATCTTACTCTTAACCCAACCAATGACACCTGGGAACTTGGGTTCCTAATGTCTCAGTGGTGTTCTTTCTGTATCCAGGATGCCACCAAACTGCCAAACGCTTATTAAATGGATTGGATGGGGTGTGTCAATACCTCCTTCTCAACCACCACAATAATTATTTCATTATTTGCTTTCTAATTTTTCTCATCCTTCTTTAATCTGTTGACATCTTTGTCTTCTCTTTATCTGTCAAGCCAAAAACTGACTTAAGTTTTAATGTAGTTTAAGACTGTGCCTCTTAGTAATTTTAGAAGCTACACTCATAAAGTCTCACCAACATCACTGCCCAAACATGAGCTGAACAACAACAATAAACATGCCAAAGTGGACAGAAGAAAAACCAGCAGGCCTCCACTCTACACAAAGAACAACAGGCAACTAAGGAACGCTGAGAGCAGGAGAAATGGTCTTCCTTGGGGAAGAGCACACCAATCAAGTACCAAATGCTCAGCCCTGAAAACATACTCATAAGTAACATTATATAGACTGAACAGGTTATATTTACAAATGAATATGCCTATGCACATGTAATAACAATTAATGAAAAAAGAGGCTGTGAATTTGAAAGAGAGAAAGAAGGGGTATGTGAGAGGGTTTGGATGGAGGAAAAGGAAGAAGGAAATGATGTAATTATAATATCAAAGAAATAAGAAGTCAATAAATAAATAAATGGAGTTGTAAAGACATTCAAAGAAAAAAATGGTTGAAATGAAAACAAGTACAGAAGATCAAAGTTATCAGTGACCCACATTGGCAGTTCATAATCCCCTGTAACTCCAGTTCCAGGGCACACAGCACCCTCTTCTAACCTCCTTAAGCCAGGCATTCTCCAAGTATATTGACATACAACCTGGCACAACACTCACATGTGTAAAATAAAAATTAACAAATCTCTCTTTTAAAAAGTTAACTTTGAGCTGGAGAAATGGCTCAGGAGTTAAGGCTGTTCTTCCAGGGAACCCAGATTCAATTCTCAGCACCACGTGGTGGCGCACATCTATAACCCCTGTTCTAGATGACCCATCGCCATCTTGTGGCCTCCACGGGCACTGCATGCACACAGTGCACAGACACAAATGCAGGCAAAATATCCGCATCATACACATAAAATAAAAATAAATGAATAAATTTTCTTTAAAAATTAACTTTGAAAAGAATGACAATCTGGAACATAAACTATTATAGCACATTGCCCAACCTGTCATGTCTTAAAAATCAGATTTTAGCCAGGTGGTAGTGATGTACACCTTTAATCCTAGCACTCAGGATGCAGAGAGAGGCAGATCTGTGAGTTTGAGGCCAGCCTGGATTACAGAGTGAGTTCCAGGACAGCCAGAGTTACACAGAGAAACCCTGTTTTGAAAACCAAAAAGAAAAGAAAATCAGATTTTAACTTTATATATCTGATTATATTTATATCATTTTAACATTACATATCTAAAACCATACAAATTCTAATACATATATAAGCACTTTTCTCTAAAATATTTTATACCTAAATTTTTCTGGCCTCTGTGGGTGCCTGCATATACACACACACACACACACACACACACACACACACACATACACACACACATACATACACACACACACACACATACACACACACACACACACATGCACTTGCATACAATTTAAAAAATAAGTCCTGTTTTGAAACAGTCTCATTATGTATCCCTAGCTAAAAACAAATCTTTAAAATAATTCTTTCTGAGATGATCAAGTCTTTTTCATACCTTTAATAATAATGACATTTCCAGTAGCAAAAAAACACAAATAATTTAAAATTTATTCAATTTTTATCAGTATTTGAGTCTAAGAATAGTACAATTTCAACATGATTACTACACTCACAAGTGATATTTATATCAGAATAGTAGAACTAGTCTTTTACAGTACATCTCTGAAGCAGTAAGCTATTGCAAAAATGAATAAATAAAAATGTAAGCAAGAAATAGTAAGTGTTGAAATTCTCTTTGGGCATTGAAATCTATGCTTTCCAATAAACCAAGTAAATCTATAATTAGAGGGTTGCTTTTTTCCTTCTCCAAGTTACTGTGCATTCTTTTAAGTCTCTACAAAGTAAATATTCTTCATTCATAGATTATATCCCCATCATTTTTCTTTATAGCTGAATAACTTTGTATTTTAGATCATCTCTTTCCCTGCAATTTTCTTACATATAGATAAAAAATGCTACACCTAAGCTAACCTATTGAAAGCGAGGGAAGGGCTTAGATTAGGGAGGAGAAACCGGTCTGAACGGCACCGCTGGCATTTATCCACTAGATGTCAGTCATGCAGTTAGCATCAATTTACATTCTTAATCCCGGTGACACAATCTGAAGCCTAGGGAGGAATGCCATCCGTGAGTTAGAATGTGGTGTACCACAAAGAGGCCTAGAGTTTCACACAGTGCCTTCTGGTCTGGTGACTGGAAACTCTGCCTTGCTCTAACAAGGGCTGAAGCCAACAACAAAATTCAGGCTCTCTCAAGTGCCATGTGCTAGGGGAATCTGAGGTGACTTCAGTCAGTTTATAAGAAAAATAAATATGTTACCGTTTCAGAGAGCAAGGTTTTGAAACACAAAATTTGGGGAAGCAGAGACGGAGAGCAGAATATTTCTTATATACATGAAATATTTCAAAGAACACATACTAAAAACAAACGCTGATCACATGAAGAATTAACTATTCTTGGGGAAACAAATTCAAGAAGACAAGGCATCTGGGTTGCTGTCACCAAAATCATGAATAAATTCTGTTCTTTAAATGCCTGATGTACTTTTCTCAGTAAAATACTGTGTAGGATTTGTAAAGAGGTTCTCAAGGATTCGCATTGAAAGGTATCATGTAAAGTGTGTGCTTCTGAGCAGGGAATAAATGACTGTTCACCCATTTGTCAGGTAGATTAGCTCTATCTGTTCATCCAGTTATCAGATTAGTTCTGTCTGTTCACCCAAGCCCTTAGGTAGATTAACAATCCGGTCCTGTGTGTTCATTTCCACCATGGCCTGTCTATGAACTCCTTCCCATATGACCAATCTCACCATAATTCCACACAATTCCCAAATTAATGTGGGAGGCAAAGTAGAAATAAGACTCATGAAGACTTTGGGAAAATTCTTGGTTTTATCAATATAGTAAAATGAAGAAACCACATTAGACCTTCTCAGTTTTTTTTCTTCTACCCCCTGTACTTTGCGACTTCATGATGTAACATAATGTTCCTGAAAATGATGGGAAATTTTTATGCTGACTAACTTAAACATATTAGTTGTTCTTGAAGAATGTGAATGTGCATTACTCTGTATTGCTCATCGGTAACCTGTCCCCTGCATCCCCACATGAATGGGTGGTCATGGTTCCACCCCCGGATGCCCCATGAAAGACAAGAATTTCCTCTCTTTGTGTTGTCTCCGTCCCATTCTTCAGCCCCCAGCCCAGCTCATCAATCTCCTTCCCTAAACTCCTATAATGCACAAGATCCTCTCTGAACAAATAGGAGTTCGGAAAATTATGGAAATCCCCTGCCTAAACTCTGCTGCAAAGAAACTCACAGACCAATGAGGGCTCGCCTTTTTAGTGTATTCCCCCGTGTTATGGGAGCCAAATTTCCCCTTCAATGGGGTCATTCTGCCACGCTGATGAAGTCCCCAACACTGGATGCCACCCTGAGGATCAAACCAGCAAGCAATCTGCCTACCATGCGTGCTGGGAGGGAGGAGAAGTGGACTGGAAATTCTTAGATGCGCAGATGCAACACTGATCTCCACCTGATGGGCACCAGCTTCCATCCACATCCTTAACAGAGCAAACCACTCAGCTCAGCACATGTCTGCCAGCCTGCTCCATGCAAATGCCCGTTCTGAGCTTTAGAAATCAAACCCTGAAGGGAGCAGATGGAGCCTGGTCTTGAAGAACTGGAAGTCCAGTGGGGAGTAGGGATGAACCAAAGCCTGTAAGGTTCTAATGGAAAATAAAAGTGGGGACGGGAAATACAATAGGGATTAAAGTAAAAGGAAACACTGGGGAGAGCAAGAGTGTAGATTCTCTAAGCGTCACATTCTAAAATGAGGAGGAATGTCATGTAAAGGGCAGAGACATGGTCACAGGGGCTCCTGGGTGCATGGACAGAGTGATGGAGAACCTTTACTAGGGCACTGCTTCAGAGCTCGGGGGCCTGACAACCCGAGGCGTGCATTGCTTGAGCCCACTGTTTTTGTTATTAGCGTTGGTTTGTTTCTCATAAACCTTATGAAAGTGTGTTGCTAATTGAAACATAAATAAAGAAAAGACAGAGAGCTGAGGGACTGTCGGTGCTGAGCTCTGCAGGAAAAACCTTTAGTAAAGAAATCAGGAAGACCTCAACGCTGCTGCTGCTGCTGCTGGCACTGTGTACAACTTATAAAGGATGAAATAGTTAATGGACTGTCAGAGGGAGAAGTTTATTAAGCCAAGCAATTAGCTCTTTCCTTTAAAGGCCCGTGGCGAAACTAAATGACACAAAATACACAAGGTAATTGAAGCTTTTTAAAAAGAAGAGCGAGGTATCCAGGGACATGGGAATAAGGTGCAGACTTAATGAGCACTTCTGGCCTCGTGAGTGGCTTCACGTGTTTTCTTAGCACCTCAGGAGAGGTCTCTCTGTGACAGTCAGTGTCCGCATGGAAGTCACAGCGGAGCATTAAGACTTTAGAAGTTTAAGGAAACCTGTTAAGCAGCAGGCTTCTGGTGGTTCAGGCCAACCAGGTGATACCACACCACAGCACCAGTGCAATGAATGAGGTCAGCATGAATGCAAGGAGCAACCTGGGCAACAGCTGATCCCTGGAGGTCTGTGGAACAGGTATGACACAGACGATCCAAGTAACTGAACACAGCTGGGATTCGCAGCTAGACTGCACTCCAGACCACAGACACACCAGAGTGGCCCTCCAGGATCCCACAGTTGCTATCAACACTTTTAAAACAGGAGAAGAGATGCACAGCCTAGAATAGACAAGAACTCCAGCATTGAGCAGACATCCCATTCAATTCTCCCTGCGACCCCAAAAACTGTTCAGATGGTTTCTGTTTTACAGATAAAGAACCTGTGACTCTGGACAGGTGCCTCACAGGGTCCTCTGGCCACCGGAAGTTGGCAAACCTAGATTGGAATACAAGTCTGCCTCACTCCAAAATTCATCATTATTTTGAAACTCATCTTTCTTCTCAATGTAATATTTATATTCTGTATTTATATTCTCATCTACTTTTCTTGAGACTTACTAGGCATTTTCTGAATTAGAACCATGTTGTCTAGATATTGAGATATATGAGGTCGCTTCCTTCCTGGTTATCTGAAAGAACATTGGGAAAAATATTACAATATGTAATTCAAAAAGCAGAGGCATACAAGGGCACGGACATTGCACGAACAGAATTAAAAAGTAGGACTGAGCAAGTACCTAAGTAGAAGACCGAGCAACTGCATAACTAAACTTTTAATTACCCAAAGAAAAACTCGTGTTTTAAAAAAATTAATTAAATATCTGGGTAGTGAGTTTCTCGCATCCCTCAATCGATTTGATTACATCCTAAAGAAATATGAAGTCATATTGACAATATTAGGAAATGTTGTATTCGTGATAGAATATGCATAAGGAAAATTATCGCTGTAGAAGTGTATATTAACTTTTCTTAAAACAAATAATACTTTCTGTTGAAATTTTAAAAAAAAAACTGTTAATTCACTTTTAAAATGTCAATTTCCCTTGGAAAATAAAGTGACTATTTTACTGCATATCCCATTCCGCCTTCCCTAGTGTCTTGGCATGAGATATCATTAGTGTTCTCAGATAAAGGAGATTATGACCTGAGCCCCTTCACAGCGCGAACACTCCACCCCAAAGCAAACAACATTGTTCCTAAACATTGTTCCTCCTCCAGAAAACTGTTCATCACCAACCCCTCCCGCTTCCTCAATATTCTGACCTTCCCCCAGCTGGTCAGCCAGCCCCACGATCCATTAGACTCCACAGTGAAAATCAAGTGCGACCACGCAGGAGCTGTAATTCAATTCATCTTCTCCTTGGTTTCCTCTGCTCTGTGCCAGGGTCATTTGTAAGACCATCACTCACTCCACAAACTCTTGCACCTGTGCTGCTATGGCGGCAAGCACTCCTTCCTCCCGCCAGCCCTCCCTCGCCTCCTTCCTCCCGCGCACCCCCCCCCCCACCCCACCCCGACCCCTGCGCCCTGATCACCTTTCTCCCATGCACAAAAGCTTTCCTCCTTGAGGGAGGAATGCTAGAATTCCCCCAAGCATTGGCAAGGAAATATTTAAATGTAATCAGAGGTTCTTCCTTTGTTTTATTTTTTCCTGGGGAAATTAATCTCTCTAAGGTATTCGACGGATTCTTTTGCTCTTCTGAGAGGCGACACCACCCTAAGGCAGCCTGAGTGCTCGCAGCTTGCAAAGGCTAAATCTTTTCTTCTCCTTTGCTGAGGACACAGCTGATATGTGCCTGGTTTCCTCGACCATCTCTAATTGAATACTTTGCTTGGTTTAAATTGTTTTCAACTTGGCTGTGAGAAATCTAGGGAAGGACAGCCCATCCTCCCCCTCTGCTGTGTGAGGCAGAATGCCTGGCAGCTGTGGCTCTCTAATAGCTGCCCCCTCCCAATCCACAATCCGTGCTAACAAGCTTGAGAACTCAGTTCCCCTGATCACTGCTAATCTGCAGCTCCTTGACTGTCTCCTAGGGTTCCCAGCACAAAGCCTAGGCAGTGTTATTTACCTCCCTAAGCCTGAAAGGACTTCCAAAGTCAAGCTGGTCTTAAACTCTGCAGCTGTGTGAGTTTCGACAAATTGCTTGACTTCTCTGAACTTCGCCTTAATTATTCATAAAACGTTAGAATAATACCAGCCGTATAGGGCTGCAGTAATCTCTAGAAAAATACCTGGCACACGTTTGTATGGACTGGGTTCTTTATTTTTATTTCATGCTTTTCTAAACGTGTTTTAGAAGGTGCTGATGAAAGACAAACCATACTGTACCTCCTAGGGCTAACCATCTAACAAAAGGCTCAGCGATACATCAACCAAGCCCAAGTTCACGGCCTCAGCCATCTCCTAACCCAACTCTAACACATCATGCCCAGCTTCAAATCACTGAAGGGACAAGTACCGAGGACCTAGAGCCCACCCTGTCCCCCAGAGCCCAGCAGAGATGCTAGCGTTTAGTCCATCCTGAGTTCTTCCCCTCTCCTGCCTCACTGTTCCCAGAGAAACCCCATTAAAGACACTAGCCCTGGCTTTTCCAGCTCTGCCCTGGCACTGCCCTGCCCTGGCCTGGCAGTGCCCCCACACCTCCCATTCCCGGGGTACTGTGGTAGTAGCAAGCCTTCCTGGTACTACTGTTGACCTCTGCGTGTGCTCACTCGGCCACAACTCAATAGATTAAAAGAGGACAATATTTAATTAATGTAAATGTCTCTCCTTCCCACATTGTCATTTAAGTTAGAGAATGTCCGCAAATCATAATTAGATACAGTGGACAAAGACACAGGCAGGTGTGTGTCTATCAGAACAAAGAGGACGGAAGCCTGAGGGCGAAGAGGCTGGCGGGCATGGGCTGCAGCTAGCTCCTCCTCTGGAGCCAGATCTAGGGTGTTGGGGGGTCCTTGAGGAAGTGTGTTTACAGTAGGCACCCAGACGCTGCTGCTACTGGCTCCCTGGACAGCATTTTGAGAATTGCAGTTTTAGAGCATGCAGAAATGAGCAGTTGGAAAAAATGACTGGCCCACTGGTATAAACCAGTCTCTCAAGTTGAACAAAATCAAAGTTTGGGTGTTTGGGGAAAGCATTGACAAAGGCAGTCTCTGCTTCACAGGAGGTGGCCAGATGGCTAACCCTTGCTGCCTGGAGTGAGAACACCCTCCTTGGCTGTGAAGAAGGGTGACCCTGAGTCCTCTAGGGGTGTTGGTGTTTGTTAGTGTGTCTTAGATGAGGGTTACTTGTTCCTCTCCTCCATGTTTCTCACTGACATGGCATGGCCATTGTTAGCATTGACAGCATACCCACTGCAGTAGACTCTCTACACCCTGCTTCAGAAATAAACAGGCAGTGATGACTCAAGCTGCCATCTGTCTGTCAATCAGGCTTGACATTCAGGTCGGCAGAAGGAACTCACCAGCCCACAGGTCTGGCCAGGCATTGGCAGGCCAGGCAGCAAAGTACCCCAATGTCGGGGAAAGTGGGCCTGAGGCATCTGCCCTGAGCTTGATCCTCAATGAGAATCTCTAAGGTGGTGAGCAAAGGTTCTGGCTCATCTCCTCCAGACTCTAAGAGATGCAGCCTGGATTCCTTAGGTCAAATCCCTAAACTTTACTTCTCTCTTCCCACTCCCTTTTCTGTAAAATGAGAGACTGAAGCACACGTCTTTAGGTCTCTCTGTCTGTCTTGTCTGTGATTTACCAGGTTTCCCCATCTAAATACAGAATGATTCTTCTTCCTTTTTTTTTTAATAGCCACATTCACAGTACCACTCATGAGCTGAAGAGATGGCTCAGCATTTAGGAGTGTGAACTACTCTTCTAGAAGATGGGAGTTCAGTTCCTGTGTCAGGTGTCTCACAACCATTTGAGAATCCAGCAACTTCTGGACTCTCTAAGCACTGTACGTATGTATGTACGCACGCACGCATGCACGCACACACACCAGGAATTAAAAATAAAAATAATTTTTGTTGTTTTTTTTTTGCTTTTCAAGACAAGACAAGGTTTCTCTGTTGTACCTCTGGCTGTCCTGGAACTCACTCTGCAGACCAGGCTGGCCTCAAATTCACAGAGCTCCGCCTGCCTCTGCCTCCCGAATGCTGGGATTTAAGGCGGCGCCGCCGCCAGAACCACCACCATCCGGCTAAAAATAAAACTTTAACAAAAACTAGTGTCAACTCAGCATAGTCCAGAAAGACAGATTCTTGCCATACAAGCCTGTGTCCAGTTTGGCTTCAGTCTGCATTCCTTGACAGGTCTGTCATTTCCATGCAGGTTGCTGAGAGAGAAGAGCAGAAGCAGTGGTCTGTGTGAGTGGCCCACGACTCTGGGAGCAAGGTGGACACCGTGAAGGGTTAATGGCTGGAGGTAGCCACCAAGACAAGATCACAGTTGATTTTGAATTTCAGATAAGCAGTGAATGAGCTCTTCATGTACATTCACCCCAAAGCTCGGGATACAATCACAGTGGAAATATAAACTCGAATACAATTCACCAGTTAGCTGAGAGTCCAATCTCAAAGAATTTCTGTCTCCTTACTCTATGGGATCCCTCAAAGATCATCCACAGGCTCTAGAGCAGTGGCTGTCAGCCTTCCTGATGCTTCAACTCTCTAATACAGTTCCTCACGCTGTGGTGACCCCCAACCATAAAATTATTTTGATTGCTACTTCATAACTGTAATTTTGCTACTGTTGTGAATCGTGATGTAAATATCTGATATGCAGATGGTATTAGGCGACCCCTGTGAAAGGGTCATTCGACCCCCAGAGGGGTTGTGGCCCACAGATTGAAAGCCACTGCTTTATACTGTTAGGAGCAGGTGGCAGGGGGTAAAATGGTGCCAAAGCTTAGAAACTGAGTGCTGTCTGAGACAGAAACAGACGAACACGGAGACCCCCTTCTCTCTGGAGTGAGCAGCCTCTACTGTTCCACGCTGCGGTCAGGAAGGCTTGTTAACTACAGCCCAACACCACTTTATAAATCATTACCCACTTCCTGTGCATTAACATTACCAAACAGCAAGGGACAACTTGTAAGCTATTATCTATCCTGCAGCCCAGCCTTCCATCAAAAACATTAGCTCATGGTGCATTTGTGCATTTCAATACAGGATAGCTCCTTCTGAGGTCAAATTTTAAACCTCTTCACGGTCGCCACCTCTTTAAAACGGTCTCGCCTTACCTGTCTTGATTTAGCTTTCTTTTTCACGTCCTTTCTCCATTATCGCTCAGTAGAACAAAGGCATCAAATATAGTTAGATGCTGAGGTTAAAAAGCATGAGACACCTATTTATGGACCTTTTCAAATATTTGAGACTAGGGTTCCCAAGATGGCTCAGCAGGATCTGGGTTCGGTTCTCAGAACCCACAGAGCAGTTCAAAACCATTTGTAACTACAGTTCAAGGGCCTCTAACACCCTGTTCTGGCTTCTGTAGACACTGCATGTACATGGTGCATACATAAATTATACATAAATTCATAAATAATCTTTAGAATAAAATGTTTGGGAATTTTAGTGTTTTAATTAGGGTTACTCTTGCTATAATAAAATACCATGACTAAATATAAGTTGTGAAAGAAAGGGTTTATTTGGCTTATACTTCCATATCACAACTGTTCATCATTGAAAGAAGTCAGGACAGGAACTCAAACAGGGCAGGAACCTTGAGGCAGGAGCTGATGCAGAGGTCATGGAAGGGTGCTGCTTACTGGCTTGCTCCCCATGACTTGCTCAGCCTGCTTTTGTATAAGACCTGGGATCAGGAACCCAGGGATGGTAGCATCCAGAATCGGCTGGGCTCCCTCCCCCATCAATCACTAATTAAGGAAAGTGCCTTACAGCTGGGTGTTCTGGAGGCATTTTCTCAGCTGAGGTTCCTGCCTTTCAGATAACTCTAGCTTGAGTCAAGTTGACAGAAAATTATCCATTTAGATAATTTGGAAAACACTTGTCAGTCTGGAACCAGAGGCGTGATGTCTACTAACTTCCCAGTGGTGTTTCCCTAGGTATTACCTGCCTCCTGTTGTTCTGCCTACCAACAAGTTGCATGGATCGTTTGTGTCCCCTGCCCACAGAAGATGGAACTGGGGCACATACCTAAAAACAGTGTCCATCCTATTTTGGCACCTGGGAGTTAGAGACCGGGGCTGAGAACCCGAAGCTCAGCTTCTGGGTGTAGTTAGACCTCTTCCGTGGAGCCCAGAGAGCTGATCCTATGTTAAAAGTGAAGACACAGAAGGGTCACTGAGAAGAAAGGGAAAAGCAGACAGAAGAGAGAGTCAGCCGTGTAACTCACCTATTCCCTCGTGACAGAGGACTGAGGAGTCTGCCCTGTGTGTCTCAGGCAGGTGTGGACAGCAGGACCAGTGGGATGAGATGGACACTCTCACCTGAGGCTAACAGTAAGTGCAGGAGGTCTAAAATCCAACAAGCAAATATGACCTGTCAGCTAAACGCCAAAAATAAATGAAAACGGGACAGAGACCATGACTCTAGAAAGGATGAAACAGTTTTGGAGGAAGTACTCCAGAAGGCATCACTGAGAATAAGAGATTCAGACAAGCCCTGGGGCAGGTGGTTCAGTGAAGATCTCCAGTGGGTATGAAGGGGATAGCTCGGTGAGCGTTTCGAGAGGGGATATTCTGGTGCTTGGGAGAAATGCTAAACTCCGCTGAGACAGCTGACATTACAATGCGCAACCTCAGACACATTTGTAGTACCCCAATAGAACTCTCGCCACCTTTGCCTCTGACAAGCAGCTGTCAATCACCCATCGCACATCTACTGTGGCGTCAGGACAGAGAGCTGCGTGGAGGAGTGGAGAGCCGTGACCTTGAGGTGCTGATAGCTGTGACAAGTAGGGGTTAGCTGGCTGGATCTATACTTATAATCCCAACACTCAGGACGCTGAGGCTGGAGGACTTCGAGGAGATCACCCTAGGCCACTTAGTGAGAGGTCAGGAGGGCAAGGATGTCAATGGACAGGGAAAGGACCCTCGGTTCACAGTACTGTGGGCTAGGATGGAGACCGCACACTTGACATAAAGAACATGTGTATTTGCTTCGGTGTTCAAGTCCAGAGCAGTTCAGAACAAAAGGAAAGGATGCTGCCACCACTCCAGCCTGACATTAGCCCAGGAAGAAGGCTCTCTGGGAGAAAGATCAATAAGTTAAAACATGGAAGTGGTAGTTTAGGGCGTTCTCCAGAAAAGACTACCAGGTATGAAGACACCATTGTGTATTGCTGATAATGGCTCACACGTGAATTACCTTTTATTTAAATAAAATGTATTTGAAGAAGAGCTGTCGGTATGGCTCAGACTATACGTGAAAGTCATCATGTATAGAATAATGACACAATAATTTACAGAATGCCAACTGGATTTCCACGGGATAAAAGAATACAGCACAACAACCTTGAGTTTTCACACACAGGGCACACGCTCTCCTCGGCAGCGCAGACAGCAGAATTGCAACAATACAGAGAAGATAAGCCTGGCCCTGCATGAGGGTGACACATGACTTCATGAAACATTCCATATTCTTAAAAAAAGAAAGAATTGGGTCATAAGCAATTTAGAGGGAAGCAGATAATAAGAAAAGTAATGAGTCATTTAGACAGAGACAGAGGAAGGGTTGGGAGGGCCCTAAAACTAAGGCACTAGAGCAAAGGCCAGCAGCGGGGTGGCCAGCTAATGGCAAGGCTGTGCTGAACACTGAAAGAGTTTTCCTTGTCCTGGGACCCTGCCTATTCTCAGGCAGTATCCCAAATAAATGGTGTGTCTAGATCGTCATGTTGCACGCTAGGAATGTTGAATACGTCACAATTCACTGCTTTATAGTTTAACATGCACCATGTTACACTGTGTTTGAGGGAAGTTGCACTATTGGGTTTGCTGGTTGTTGTTTTGAGGTGCCAGGATCAACCCGAGGACCTCAGATATAAAAGTGTGTTGCTGTTAGCTATATTCCCAGCCCCCATATATTCCTCTCTAAGGGTTAACTTGTAGAAGTTTTATTTTCCATGCTTCTTTTAAATATATCAATTAGCAAGGGTCACAAGATGGCTCATCTACCAGTGCATCAGTGCATGGGTCTGACTATCGTTGTGTCGATCACAAGGTCAATGTGAACCACTGATAGAGTCTCTCAAATAATTTGACTTTAAATCATCTCAAGGTTAGAACTATGTGTCTGTGGGCAGTAACAGTTCCAAAAAAAAAAAAAAAAAAAAAAAAAACCCACATTGCAGTGGAGGAAACCCAACCTGGGTATTGCAGACCACAGAATTGGGGAGAAGACGGGGCACTGATCCCTATCAAAGCCAGGACAGACTTCAGTATGGCATCTTCCAATGCAGCTGTTCTAGCTCACACTCCCTGAGCCTCAAACTCTAACAGAGTGATCCATCTGTAGATGCTCAACACTCGGGATTTCAAAGTATTCCCAGCTCTAGTTGGTCTTTGTGTTCTTCTTCCCTTAAGTGTTCTCTCCCATTATAAACCCGCAAACGATACCTTTCAAGACATGGCTCGGTAGACTTTCATCTAGAAATGTTAGTATTATATTGACAATACAAATAGATGTAATCCATGCTTGCTGAAGCACTGTTGGCTGTAAATCAAAATTCCGTAAGTGTCCCATCAAGTGGGTTTGCTCCTCAAATAGGGTTCCATCCACCCTATGCCATCCAAAGCATTGGCATAAGAATATATCGCCACATGACAAGATGACCTGTGTAAAGTAAAATATCTATACATTATTTTAATTAAGCATGTACCTGAATGGGAAGGAAATATATTTAATTTTGTCTGCATTGAAATGACATACACAAAATGCTTAGCAGAGGATTTTCATACACAAAATGCTTAGCAGAGGATTTTTTTTAGAGGCGATGTAATAGGAAACTTCTCTTAAAACTTTTAGTAATTTTAGAAATTATTTTAAGTTTGAAACTGCAATGACTGTTAAGTCAGATAATAAAAGTATAGGAACAGCATTCTGACAAAATATGAATGTCTGTGTTGATCGAGCAGACCAGCACATGTGTAGCTGGAATCCTTGAGTGAGAAGAGACGCTAGTGAGGTAGAAAAAAGTATTCTGAGAAAAGAATAGCTGGGAATTTTTTTCCAGTTCTTGGCAGGCATTAAGGCGCAGACACAAAACGTGAAACGCGGAATAGCTACAAGGCGACGTCCACTCCACGGTGCATGCACAAAGGCCAAAAACCAAGAGGAGGGAACTGCCTTGAGAGCTGCCAGGGACGGGAGATATGCATTCACAATATGTAGACAGAGACTGCATTAGATATACAGGGGACTGAAGAGAATTACTGCACAAATCTCAGAAACAGCGCAAGCCAGAAACAAGTCATGTTTTGAAAGTGCAGGGTAAAACCTGTGATAAAACTCGAATTCTCTGCATAGTCAAAATAGTTTTTCAGCAATGAAGTAGAAATATAAACTGTCTTGCTCGGTGTGGTGGTGTACACCTGTAAGCCTAGCAATTAGGAGGCTGAGCCGGAACAAGTGTTGATATAGTTCAAGGCCAGCCTTGGATACACAGCGACACATGGTCCCAAAAGGGGGGGGGAAAGTAGTTTAAAAAAACCTCAAACAAGTGAAAACTGAATTTATTGCCAGGGTACACACTGAAGGAAAGTATTAGAAAATTTCTTCAGGTGGAAGGAGTATGTTACCAGACAGACAGACAAGCAAACAGTGCTAGATACAGAATAAAGATAAATAAAACACGTTATTTTTAATTTCTTAAAAGAGAACTACCTACAAAAGTGAAATTACAGCCGCATTCTGAAAAGAAAAATAGACAGTCATAAAATGTGTATGCACGGCACAAAGGAGGTGAAGGGGGGATTTGCAAGGTCTGTCATACCGTCCTCACACTGCAATTCAAGGAATGTGTTCTTATTTGAAGACAGATTTTGATGACTCAACATTCATAGATTGAGACAGCAAGATGGTCAGGAGGTAAAAGCACTTGCCACCAAACCTGATGACCTGAATCCCACGCCAGACTCCACAAAGGAGGAGAGAACTGATTTCTGCATATTGTACTCTGGCCTCCACAGAAGATTATGTTGTATCACCAAACAAAGAAAAGCAAGAGAAAAAAAAGGGAAGGGAAGGGAAGGGGAGGGGAGGGGGAGGGGAGGGGAGGGGAGGGAAGGGGGGGAGGGGAGGGGGGAAGGGAGGGAAGGGAAGGGAGGGAAGGGAAGGGAAGGGAGGGAAGGGAAGGGAAAAGGGAAGGGAAGAAGGGAAGGGAAAAAGGGAAGGGAAGGGAAGGGAAGGGAAGGGAAAAGGGAAGGGAAGGGAAGGGAAGGGAAGGGAAGGGAAGGGAAGGGAAGGGAAGGGAAGGGAAGGGAAGGGAAGGGAAGGGAAGGGAAGGGAAGGGAAGGGAAGGGAAGGGAAGGGAAGGGAAGGGAAGGGAAGGGAAGGGAAGGGAAGGGAAGGGAAAAAGGGAAGGGGAAAAGGGAAGGGGAAAAGGGAAGGGGAAAAGGGAAGGGGAAAAGGGAAGGGGAAAAGGGAAGGGGAAAAGGGAAGGGAAGGGAAGGGAAGGGAAGGGAAGGGAAGGGAAGGGAAGGGAAGGGAAGGGGAGGGGAGGGGAGGGGAGGGGAGGGGAGGGGAGGGGAGGGGAGGGGAGGGAAGGGAAGGGAAGGGAAAAGAGAGAAAGGAAGGAAGGAAGGAAGGAAGGAAGGAAGGAAGGAAGGAAGGAAGGAAGGAAGGAAGGAGTTTTTAAAGTAGACTGACAGGACAGACCCTCTCTGTTTGCATGGCTTCAGGAATTTATACTACTCTGCTCTGTGCCTTGGATCCTTTATCTGCCTGTAATACTAATATTACAGAGTTCTTCTGAATATTAGATGTTCAGAGAGATTCTGTTTCATTCTGCATTATGTGTTAGCTAATGTGAACAAAGATTCCTATTTCAAAATGATTTTAATTTCGTGAGAATTTATCACATATACAATTTGAACTGATCTCTTCATAAACACAATTACTCAAGTGCTGCTCACAGGACACATACGACTATACAGACCCATGTTTTACAGACACGAGTACATGTAAACTTGAGTACTTGGACGAGTAAGAGGCAGTGACTTCACATTTTGTATCTCCCTGGATCTTCTGATTTTATTTTATTTTTGAAATAGCTTTATTATAATGAGCTCACAAATGGAAATATCACACTTAGATCACTTAGCCACTCAAACACAGAATTTCCCAGTCCCAAATTCTATGTATCTCCATGTACTTCTACATGGTTAGAATGGCCATTCTAAAGCCATGGAGCTTCACTTAAAGATTTACACTCTCACCATCAATTACATTTCTGTGCATATCTGCTAAAAAGAAGAAAAAACTATGACAGAATTGAAACTAGGAACACATTAGCCTTCTACTCTCTTCCATGGTTCATGTGTCCCTTACCTGCACTCCATCCCTCCTCATCACCTAATGTTACTCTTCCTTTGTCTCCTTCCTGAATGTTATGCTCTACCCATTGCAGTGTTACATATACACACTATAGGTTAGTACCACATGAGATAGAATGTGCATTTCTTCTGAGTTTTTTGAGTGACCGTATTTAATCTTATACATTCTGAGTGCATCCATTTTCCTACAAATCTGATTTTATTTTTCCTTAGAGCTAAATAATATCCCATTTCATATGCATAAGACATTTTCATTATCTGTTTATCTGTTAATGATATCTAAGTTAGTTCTTAGATGATTTTTAAATAAATATTTGTCCATTAAAATTATTAGGTAGTAAAAACAAACATGTAAGGCAAAAAAAAAAAAAACCACTATAAAGCCAATATTGAACAGATGAAAAAAATAGATATCTACTAATTATAAACACACTCAACAAACAAGAAGTCGAAGGAAATTCCCTAAATTTGATAATGAAAACCTACAAAGAACATACTAAAATATAAATCTAAATAAATATGTGCTAAATACTACTAAACATTAATCAAATAAATCAAAGAGGAGCTAAATTAATGGGAACTATGCTAGCCCACGAACTGGAAAACTCAATAATATGCATTGTCCTAATATTTTAAAACACTTCTTAACACTCTAATTGTAACACAGGTACATTGTATTATGTTTTAAATGCATTGTAACTTTATACACATTACATAGCACTTAACATTGAACAGTTAACACTGTATTAAGACACTGTTACAATGAAACATTTTGAAGTTTAAATTTTTATCTATTTACTCATTGCAATCCTGATGAAAATCCCAGACTGCCTAGGTTGTGTCCTGGTTGTCTATTTGGTTAGTTTTGGAGGGAGGATAACTGTTGTTTAGCTCATTTTAAAATGTACATGGAAAGATGAAGAAACTAGAAGACCAAAAATAATTTTGTAATAGAGATACAAAATCCAGAATTCATACTAACCCAGCGTCAAGACTGACTATTAAGTGAAGACAACGTAGACAGCGAGGCCTTGGTTAAAGGATGCTCCCAATGACCCATACAGAAGTTTATGGCTCATATGGAGATAGCAACAGACTCTCTAGAGAGGGACAGGCAATTCCATAATGCAGGAATAGCTATGCATCCTTAAACAAAAGCCACATGCCTTGACCCGTGGTCTGCACTGCAATGTTTGTAGCATCTCTATCGACAGCCACCAAAAACTGATACCTGTGTATCTGGTGAATGAATAAGCTACAGCGTTCAGCTCAAGAGAAATGGACAAACTTGATTCATACAAAAATATGGCTATACCTTAAATTCATTTTACCACAGCAAAACTATAGGGTCTCATACCAACGCAGGAGTTTTCAGTGTGGACATGGAGTCAGGACTTACAGCAAAGAGGAAGAAGGAGAGAAAGTGAGCACGGACATGTAAATTGCCATTCTCATGATGGAACATTAGGTCAATGGGTTAATCGAAAGCACAGAACGATATATCACATTAACATATGTAAATTAGGGAGCAAAATCTAAGAGTTTGACTGGGAAATGAGTTGAATCCAAATGGGGGTAACCAGAATAAATGAACACCCCCATTACCAAGATGTACAAAGGCCTGTACTTCCTGACAGTCAGGGAGAGGGGGACAGCATCTCATTGTCACCAAGAACGCAGCCTCAGTCTAGTCAAGGGAGAGCATCGGGTAAACCCAAGTCCAGATCCTCTATGTAGTAACTCACCACCACTTTTCAAAAGTATCAAGGTCGTTGCTACAGTTGTAACCTCACGCACCGCCCCAGTCCTCTCATAAAGGCCTACTCACAAACCTGACACCACTCTAAGGACATAGTCAAAACAATAAGAAGAGGGCCTAAGTTGTGGGAAGGTTTTAATCACGGAGGCAAGCCCTTCAAGAGACCCCAGCCTCTCCCTTTCTTCCCATCAGGCAGGTGGTAAGTCATTTCATCACAATAATGCTGCCTTGCCATCGTCCTAAAAGCAACAGGCCAATCAGCCAAAGGCCAAAAGTTGCAAAACTGAGACAAATAAACCTTTTTTCTTTATATGTTTATTACCTATTATATTTATTACAGTAAGGAAACGCTGGCTGACACAGTCATGAAGCACAGGAGAGCCTGTCACAGACCATGGAGCCTAAGAAGGCCATTCATATGGCACAGTGGTAATCTCACTGTGAGAGAGCTCCTAACGTATGTCTTGGGACAGAGAAGAAGAATAGAAAACCCGTGGCAAGATTTGAATAAAGATTATAGTTAATATATATGCTAAGGACGGTTTTTACTAAAACACTGTATAATGTTTAGAGAAGTTAGTGTAGACATACACGAACACTTAGTTTTTAACAACACTTTTTTAAAAATATTTATTTATTTTTGTGTGTGTGGGTGTTCTGCCTGCATTTGCATCTTTGCATCTCATATGTGTGCACTGTCCACGAAGGACAGAAGAGGGTGTCAGATCCCCTGGAACAGGAGTTACAGGTGACAGCTGTAAGCCACAGTTCTGCGTTGGGTGCTGGGAACCAACCTGGATCCTCTGCAGGAACAGCAAATACTCTTAACTGAGCTAAGTCACCTCTCCAACTACCCCTCTAACACTACTTTCTGCAAGCTTTCTACAACACTAAAATTTCTTTGAAATATAAATTAGAAGTATCTACTCATAATCTTGCTTGGTTTGACACCCATGGTCACCACCGCTTACAGGCTCAGGCATCATGTAGACGCATGCGCTTGTTCAGGGCAAAGCTTGTCTGATTACGTGATTTCCTACATTTTTTTTTCCTTTTAAAAGTAAGAGGAAGTATTTCTATTTCCAATGAATTGGTACAACAACCAAGTTCAGCAAGATCAATATGGATCTCCACCCCACCCACAGAACCACCTGCACCTCAGAAGAACAGATAAGATGTTGGGGAATCTTCCAAGAGTTTCCTTAAATTGGACTTTTCTAATGGCAGGAGTGCTTTGAACATAGCTTCTTATGGTCGTCTCAAAGGGCTTCTTGCCTATTGCATTAAGGAACGGAGGGCATGCTTCCTCGAAAGTCACACTGTGCTTTGACGGCACAGCTTTCAGCACTAGTGGGGGCTCACAGTCTTGAGAAATGTACAAATGTCTCAGATTGTTTGACAGTAGTCCCTTTGAGACGATACAAGGGAATGATTAGCACATTATGCTCTTCCTCTCTGTACTTACAGAATAACACACAAGTCCTGGCCTTTGGCTTTCTATGAACACTCATGATGATTTAACAGTGTGGCTGGAACCTGTTAGGACTGCTAAAAATTACTCTAATGAGTATTTCAGTATTTCAAACACTCTACATGATTTTTATTCTTGCAAAAAACCCTCCTTAAAACTTTAATTTTGTTGTTGCTTTTTTTGTTCTTCTTCTACTTGTTTCTTGAGATAGAATCCTATAAGAAAGATCCTATGCTGGTCTTGAACTCCTGAGTCCAAATGATCCTCTCTTGAGCCATCCCATGTGTGCGATTACTGGTGTGTGCCACGTCACATGGTGTGCAACATTTTAATGAAGTCACTGTTATAAACCTCTATCCTGCCCCTGCTATCTTTGGTTTTGCAGATATAGATGGGGTCTTTCATTTATTCATAGTCAATAAATATACTCTGACCATATAGTACTAAGAAGGATTTTATTATAAATTCAATTCGTATTGTACATTCAACTCAAGATTCAATTCTGTTTCACCTCCCACGTTGTTGGTTGATTTCTGCCTAAATTAGGGCCTCTACTCCCTGGGTATGCTCAAAAATCTTTCACTACAAAATGACTCAGTCTCTACAACATCAGCACTTTCTATGAATGACCCATCCTCAACAAATACCTAATTCATGCTAAGAAGGTTTATATACTCTCAAATACCTAATCATTTACTTGAAACAAATGGGTGTTATTTGTTTATTAGAAAGCTTTTGAAGTCAATGACATATTTTTAGAAAAAAAAAAATGAAAGATATTTTCAACACAGGAAATGGCTTTTCACCTGGACTGCAGCTCTCATGCAACTTCCAGTCTCATCAACCCATCGAAATAACTTCCAAGCTTGGCGACAACATCTACTTAACAACCAAGTCTACTTCTTGCCTCCACATTTTCTAATCAGATCCTAAAGTGTTTCGCAGAGGTAGAGTGGAACAACCTGATATATTGAGAGCAACCCCATTCAGCAACACGCAGGCCTACAGTACCCCTTAGATATGCATTGACTATGTAGAAAAACCTGACTTCTGAGCCCCGAGTTCCAGCGGCCGTGTTGAGATTCAACAATAATCCCTCACTCTCTAACAGATTTTTATGTGTAGTTATTATTTAGGAAATAAAAGCAAACTAGTAGAATTAGCCCAGGTGTATAGAGAGACCTTTGAAACACATGAAGAGAGGCCCTTAGTGAGACGATGCTTGTACGCACATAGACACACTGCATTCCTGAAAGTTTTTAAAAACTAGTATTGTCTTAGCTGAACTTGGATTTTCCACTCTTAATACGATAGCAAAGTCAGGAGTCAGCATGCCGGCAGAGTAGACTTAGGGATCCTGCGGGGAGTATATTTACAGCCATGTCTTCCCTGTGCTCCTCTTTATCTCTCTCTGCTCCGGGCTTTCATCAGCCAGTCAGCTAAGGTCAGACTCACCTCAATGGCTCAGCATACCAGTCTTGTTTCCATTACATTTGGAGGTAGAAAATCTGAATCTTCCCAGTGCTGACCTTATTGTTTTCCAAGCTATTGATTATGGCTATCAAGTTCCAACAGTTCACTGGGGTCAGACTCTGAGAAAAGAAAAAGGCAGAAGCTGGAGCCACATTCCTCTCCTCTCGACTGCCCTGACTTCTCCATTAGTTAGATTTGGGGGTAATTAGAATGAATCACTGCGGGACACAGCTCCTGTCTATTCTAGACCGCCACTCTTGATTCACCTAGATTTTTGGCCATTCATCAGAGTACACATCTGGTATGTAATGAGGAATGAACGGAGTGGAAGGGGGAGGTCAGCGAGACACGAATGGGCCCTGGATAGGAATGATTATGGAGTCACTGACACGCAAATAAATGGCACGTATCACAATCCACAACTCTCGGGGAGTGTAAATCTCACACTTGACATACCCTTTGGCAAGAGATAGACTTTATGAATCTTTTCCCCATCACTAGAGCAGTTTTGTACAAGGATACCCTGTCCTGACATAATTCTCAACCTCAGATGCTTTCTTATCTATCAGAAATATATTTTTACTGTAATTTTAGACCTTCGACACTGCAATCATTAAACCTTACATAATCTTTTTTGCATTGTGGGTAAATTTTTTTCCTCCCCTGGACTGCTTTCTTTGTTATCTTGTGACTCCTTTTATAATGCTTTTATTACTCACTGTTGTTTATAATGCTCTTGTTATTATTTGCTGTTGCTAGGCACTGTGTTGGGTGGTTTACGTAACAGTCTCATCGACACCTCAACAATGTTGGAATGAAACAGAGATATTACCTCCATCCCTAGAGGAGATCGCTGAGACAAACTGACATGCAGAGATTTGCCCACTGCCAGGTGACAGAAATCACACCTGAACCTAGAAACTAAGTCTGTGGGCTATCTGCGCAGGAACACCAGCAAAGAAGCACATGATCCGCAACTACTCACAAGCCAGTGCGGCATCTTACCCTTCCAATTCTGTAGTAAGTCAAAATAATGATATGAGTCTAAACAGTTTCAAGGCAATGACATAACTACAATCAAATACCTAACATTTCTCTCCCACCATGCACCAGATCCTATTTGAAACACTTTGCCTGCCTTACGCAATACAAACCTCAGAACTCATCAGGAGCTCATCGCTATCCCCTCTTGACAGCTAAGAGATGCAAAGTGTGAGAAACTGCAGCTGCTTGGACGGAGCCTGCCAGCTGTGACGAAGTGCATCTGAGAGGCAGGTGAAGGCGGAAAGTGCCACAGATGTGCAGAAGGTGAACTAGATCGGACAGACACCTGTGTCCCTTCAACTGAGAAACATCATGGAGGGCTATGTGGCATCAGTGGCGCTTGAGTGTCTTGGAGTCACGTAGATGGCACTTGATCTAGGTCTTGGCGTCGAAGGAGTTAGTAGGATGAGCTAAAGTCGTAATATAGGAAAATACAGGCAAATGCTGAAGAGTTTGAAGGCAACTGATATCAACACAATTAATAGAGGTTGTGCTATGGAGACATCGGTGCTTGTGGTATGTAGCTGCAGATGTTGATTCGGGTTCAAAGACTTTTTATTCTTTGGTTAGTTCAATCACCGGACCTCAGTCCTGGAGCCCTGGAGCCTTTTGGCCTCAGTACAATCTAGTCTTAAGCTTAGACTTCTGGTTCACAGTACTGGAAGGCTTCAGCCTCAGCCTCTGTACAATCTAGAACATTTAAGACTTGAGGACTCACTGCTGACTGAGCCACTCTGACTAGCTCCTTCTGAACTCTGACTCTTCTGGTTCAACTCACTCGCTGTTCTGGCTCCAAGCTGACTGGTTCAAACTGACCTTCTGACTAAACTCTCTGACTTTGGCAAACTTGACTGACTCCCACAGTTTCTGACTGAACTGCTCTGCTTGGCTTCAAACTGACTCGCTCTTCCTGTCTGATACTGACTTCTTCTGCCAAGCTGCTTCTGTGTCTCTGCCTCAGACTCCTCTCTCGGCCTGTGTCTTGTCCGTCTCTGAGCTCTCATTGCTCCCTACTGCCTCAGTCAGTCTCTCTGCTTCTCTGCTTTATCCTCAGTCAGACTACTACATTGTCTCTGTGTCTTGTCCTGACTCTCTGAACTTCGTCTCTCTGAGCTGAGAGCCTGCTTTTATATGTGAGAGTTGGGCATGTCCTCACTGTGACTCACTCTGCTAACTCTTCCTCTGATTTGTTACTTTGCCTATCCTCTGACTCATCTCAGACATCACTTCCTGTCTGACGCTGATTCCTTCTGAGTTCTGTTTCCTGTCTCCCAAGTGCTGTCATTAAAGGTGTGCACTACCACTGCCTTCTGAATACTGGGATTAAAGGTGTGTAATATTCTTAACATTCTTTCTACCCCAGAGCAGCCATGCTGCGGGATTAAAAGATTAAATATTCCTCTACAGTGGTAGCCTTGAATTGTTGTCTGTAAATAGCATAGTTATCAATGCACCACAGAGTTTAACTTGCAATTCACCTATGACAACAGGGGTAAACACGCTTCTAAAAACACTTCTAATACATTTTCCACACTAGACCCTGCCTCTGATATATATATTGCAGCGTGGTACAATATATATATCCAGTATGTTCTGGTCACTGTCAGGCATGGCGGGCTCAGTTGTTATCATGTGATCGATCAGTGAGTCCCAGTAAGAAACAAATTACATGGTCAAAAGTGGGATGATTTGAGGAGAGTTTCTTTACACAGAAACTACGATAAGGTGTGAGTTGTGTGCCGATAATGTCTAGAGAGGATGCAGGCATCTCAGACAGGCAACAGTCCTTTCCCTCCTGGGCATAAAAACATGAGGAAGGGAAGAGATAAAGAACCCCAAATGTGGCCCAGCCTGTGGCAAAGTGACCTTGAAGGCAGCACCACTCTGCCTTCAGTTTGAGGAAACCTTGGAAGGAACCAAGGGAATAAGATAAATTCTCATTTCTCTCCCACCCTTTGGGTGTGGGTCTGGGGGGACTTGCTAAGTGGGAGCTAGAGCACATGAGCACCAAGGCCATGTAAGTCAGCCAGTGGGGAAGAAGGTAACAGGGGCTCTTGTTAGTGAAAAGAACACACGCATAAAAATGCTCATTGCAGATATGTAATCATTGCCAAATTTTCAAGAATAAATGGATAATTATCTAAATATGCTCCTGTTTTATATTGATTCTTGATTGTTATGTAGGACTGCTTGCATTTAGTAAAAACTTTAGCAAATTACTTCTTATGCTTTCAGAGTAAATATACCCTCCAGGTACAAGAATATTCAAGTAATTATGTTGCAACTCCGGATTCAGACAAAAGAAGCACCAAGGGGGAAAAAAAGCATTTAATATTTGCCGTGTTTTCTAACTAGATACAGAGTTTTGCATATTGTGTGTGTGTGTGTGTGTGTGTGTGTGTGTGTGTGTGTGTGTGTATTGCTTCATCCAGCCTTAACCAGAGAAGCTTCTCTTTGTAATGAACTGTGGTAAACTCAGAGACTTGTGGCTGCTCAAGGTACTGAAAATAAGTGACAGTTGAGTGCTTATCCCTAAACAGGACACTTACATCATTGCTTCTAAGGCTAAGGGACCATTGGGGAAGAGTGGCCAAAAGAGTGTGAGGGCTCCACAATGCAATCTTCTGACCATGACACAGCCAATGCTGCGCAGCAGCTACGGTTTCCTGCACTGGGCTTGTCATCAATCGTGGATTGCCAGGGAAAGACTCACAGGACAATACTCGCCTTGCTGAACTATTGGCTAGTGGGTTCTGCATTCAGTCATTATCTTCCCTTGGGTACCCACAGGTGAGCCCAGCAGGCATCGTTCAAATACATGTTCAATACATAGTTCAAAACCCACAGTTATGCGGATAGCCCTGGTTAAGCTTAGTGGGTGACAAAGTAAAGCATAAAGCTGTGAATGTGAGAGGGTTACCTGTAAGGGGGAGGGGCTGGCAGGCCTGGGAGGGACACAGAAGAAGGTGGGGGTGAAAGTAACCAGAAAGTATTATAGGTATCAAATAGTCAAAGGAGAAAATTAATAAAAATTATTTTTAAGTCCCATTTATGAAATTGATTACACATCAAAACCACCCAGAAAGCTTTGAAAAGCCCACCCAGAATGTCTGTCCAATCGGATTCAAATTGCAGTGCGGGCAGCAGAAGTTCTCCACAGTCTCCTGCAGGGACTGACAGGTGATCAAAATGGAGGGACACTGACCTACTCTCCAGCCATGGCTTCCTTTCATCAGACTTGAACAATACGATCTTAATATACCAGTCAACTCAAGCCGTCGTTAGTCCTCCTCTTAAGCCAGGGAAGATAGTTTTCTACGTAGCAAAACCAACGACAGTTACCAATAATGGCCTAACTGAATCAAGGAACGAAAGGCTATCATCCTTCTAAATATACATGTATATACATATGTATACACATATATAATTTTTATACATATATATATAATGTACGAAAATGTTATTGCAAATATTAAAATTAATTCCAAAATTTGGGTGCTTTTAAGAAAACAGATGCAAGCAGCTCTCATGGGAGATTCTATTGACTACGGCAACATTCCCCTGAAGGGCACAGGATAGTCCTTTCTGACATAGTTTATCTCTGCTGAGAAAAGGCAGCACAGACCAGGAGTTAGACGTTAGACTCCGGAGTCAGACATTATTTGTTTGAATTGGATTACGCTCTTTTCCTAGCTGTGTAATTGTTGTCATTACGTTCCCAACTATAAGGGGCTGCAATGGTAATGTACTGCGCAGGCTAATTAAGAGGATTACCTGAGTTAATATGAATGAGAGCACTTCAAACAGTGCCTAGCCCATAGGAACGGTTACATGTGTTTGCTGACATTATGAACCACGGAACTTAGGATGAATCGTGTTGTAGTAAAAAGTGCTTTTCTCTGACAAGACTTTTTTTTTTTTTTCTCAATGATGTATCAGTTTACCAACCAGGGTTTAGTTAATATGCAAAGGTCATTCATACAGTTAATTCTTGGCTTTAGGAAGTATATGAAAAAAATCAATAAATATGCAATTAAAAAGAAAAGGAATTAGAGTTTTCACATTTACACTGCCATCTCTCTTTGGAGCCTTCTTGATATAGGCTCATTGATACTGCAATCAATAAAAGACGGGATTTGAAGATCACTCCTCCCAAGAAATGGGCAGCAAGTGGGAGAAAGGTCATTTAAGTTTTCTACAGTATAAAAGACTAAAGTTAAAGTCTAATGAAATATTTAGTTGCATGAAGGTGATTCTAAATTGCTTTAGTTATCACAAGCTGAAGGTTTTCTCTTTGGCGTGGGACAAGTTCCCATCGCATCTGCATTCATGTGGTTTATATTGTCCTTACCTAATGGGATATAGAATATCTCCTAAACATTGACACATCCGAGGTGTGCTTCACTCAGCATGAAGGTCTGAGACATCAAGGGTACCTTGAGGATCCTCGGATTCCAACAGCTTGTCAGACAAATTAGCACCTTCTCAACCAAGGATAAAATTGAGCTGTGCATTTCTCCCTGGTGAGTGGTAAAGAACGGAGGCGAAAATCACTCTAGTTAACATTTCCTTTGTTAAGACAAATACAGAAAGCCATATCATCACTGCATGGCTCCCCCTGACCTCCTGATTTTTAATTCATTGGTTTTAAATGATCCTTGACAGTCAAGATCTTTTGTCAACACCTACGTGCTCAAGGCAGAAGACAGACACTGGCTTTTATTAACCAAGCCTGTTTCTCTTTGTCTGTATTTGACCAGCTAGTCTTAAAGAAAAATTCACAATATACTAATTAAATGAAAATCAGTAATAATCTATAAATCAGATAGTTTCTTATATCATACAGGGTATGAGTCCCAAAAAATCATTTCAATATTTTTAAAGATTGGTTGAGTCCAGTTGGAGGGCTGAGCTACCCACTTCAGAGAAGTGATCCTGTTGGCAGCTTTAAAACTCCTCCAGAAAGAGGCTGCTTTAGAATTCTGTGGAGTTTACCACAATCATGATGTATGCTTTTTCCCTCCATATTGCTCTGTGTGGTGCAATAAAATACACAAAATAAAAGTTCCAAAAAATAGTCGGTTACAGTCATTGTCTAGAAGAGTAGATTTTCCTTCTAGAGCTAGATCTGATAGAACCACCACTATCCATGAAAACTTCATGAACCACTCCCCAGGAGTTCTACCCCCAGCCCCAGGAGGTCTTCATGCATGTCTAATCCATGAATCCCAGTTTTACAGCAACATCAGAGTGACATCAATTTGTTTTGTTTTGTTTTTTTTCAAGACAGGGTTTCTCTGCTGTAACCCTGGCTGCCCTGGAACTCACTTTGTAGACCAGGCTGGCCTCGAACTCACAGATGCCTGCCTGCCTGCCTCTACCCCCGGAATGCTAAGATTAAAGGCCTTCACCTGGCTCAGAATTTTTTAAAACTGCTGTGAACAGAGACTCTCAGCATCAGTTCTTAAGCAAACACCACTTTGGTGAAACCATGAACTGCCAAAGCTGGCAGGAGAACAGGTCAAATTGAAGAGCTGGCACACAAAGAGATGAGAAGAAGGATCATAACATCAGAGAGCCAGCGAAAGTGATGCCAGCCAGTGATGGCATCTATTCTGATTCCACCCCCCTGCTGACTAGTTTTGACAAACTATAATCATCTGTGAGGAGGAAACCTCAACTGAGAAAGTTCCTCCAGATCAGGCTGTAAGCAGACAAACCTGTAGGGAATTTTCTTAATTAATGATTGATGGGAGAGGGCCTAGCCCATTGTGGATAGTGCCATGCCTGGGCTGGTGGTCCTGGGTTCTATAAGAAAGCAGGATGAGGAAGCCGTGAGGAGCAAGCCAGTAAGCAGCACCCCTCTGTGGCCTCTGCATCAGCTCCTGTCTCCAGGTTCCTGTCCTGCTTGAGTTCCTGTCCTGACCTACTTCAGTGATGGACTGTGATGTGGAAGCATAAGCCAAATAAGCATAAGCCCTTTCCTCCCCAGGTTGCTTTTCACCGTGGTGTTTCATCACAATAGTAACCCCAGCTAAGACAAGCCCCTTAATTTATTTTCAGAGAGTAGGAGCTGAGAGCCATGTGTGATGTTTCCTTGCTCACGCTGTCACTGACTCCTGGAATAATGTCTTCAGTTGGCAGCAATGCCTCTGGGATGGGCAGCAACAGTGATGACACACGCGGTCGGGATGCAACGGTCACGTGGTACAAGGTGCAGGTGTTATGACGGAGAAGACGGTAGTGTCAGCACAGAACTAGTCACTGAGCAAGGTGGGGATTCGGGCTTCTCAGTTGGTTCCCAGCAGCCTCTGGGCCACCTTGACAAGCACTTTAAAAACATAGACCTCATTGACAGCTACTTCAATTCCCAGGATCCTATGACATTTTTTTAAACATCTTCTTGCCCTTCTAGTGAACTCCTTATGGATTCATCCTAGAAACCCAAACCAAGTGTTATCAGAAAATAAAATATTAGAGATTACCTGAGCAATTGGACTCACTATACAGACACTAGAAATGACTAATCACGATACTCTTAAAAAGAAAGCGTAAATGTGGATAAAGATGGTGACTTTTTAGCATGTAATTCAGATGAAGCCAACATTTCCTTAATAGCCACTTCATACTAGCAACTGTGCTAAGAGTTTTTCACTTAGAAAATTCTCATTCCGAGGTGGAGAGATGGCTCAGCATTTAAGAGCACTTGCTGTTCATGCAGAGGACCCTGGTTCAGTTTCCAGAACCCATTTCATATGGCTCACAACTACCAGAAACTCCTGCTCCAGATCTAATGCTCCCCTCTGGCCTCTGCAAACACCTGCACCCACGTGCACAGATATGCACATACACACAGATACACACACACGCACACATTCACACACACACAAATAACAATATAATAAAATACAAATATAAAAACATTCCATTTCATCACAGCAACACTCTGAATCAGTTTTATTATTCCTCAGAAGGGAAAACCAAAGTCTGATCAAGTCCAGTAACACATCAAAGCTCATGCACATAGGCAGTTAGTGAGCAGAGATCCCTTCGCTGTGGCACTAAGGTCTTCTAACCTGGACCCCAGACTTTCTCTACAGTGTCCTACTGAGAAGGGTGTAGAACAGTCAAGAGTCCACTAACTGTGAAGAAAGACAGTCCTGGATCTAAGTTCCAGTTTGAGACTCATTAGCCACGGGACCGTAAGTGAGAGACCTAACCTCAGGTACCTGTGTCCTCTTCACAGAACAGTAAAAGTAACTGTCTGGAAGAACCAAGGACAGCACCACCATAACCAGAGGATTTACTGCACGCCAAACACGTGACATTAAAAGCCCCTCTACTTAAGGCATTACCATCAGTCTATGCTAAGTAGGTATTTGTAAAATAAATGAGAATAAAATTACCTGACATATACTAGGAACTCAGTAAGTGACAATTATTGTTATGGATAGGACTGAATTCTTTTTTCTGTGTCATGTCTTCAAAATTATCAGGTCCTTATAATGAATAACTTAGAGATTTGTCAACTGATGTTTTCTCTAGAGAAGAGTCTTACATAGAAATAAATTCTCATTCTCAACATTGAAAAATAGAAGTAGGGTTGAAGAAATTGTCCACCCTCATAGTGACTGGGTGGTAAGGGAGCTCTGGGATATGTTAGTCCACATAGTATTCGAAAGGCTTCTAACAAGAGACTTGTAGAAAAACTGATTCTTAGATGCCGGAAAAATAATTGGGAAAAAATAGCTTAAGCAAACAATTCTCTAAATCACTCAACAGAAATACGGGCTGATCCTGACCAACACATTCATTATTCATTCATCAACCTGACTTTCCCTGACCCTGATACAGCCCGAGAGTACAGTGGAGAGCACAGTCCCCTTTTCCAATTATCCACTAATCCAGAAGAGGGGCGAGAGTTCAGCACACTGTGGCTGGTCTAGAGGCTTCGGAAATGTACCCTACCGTAAGCAGTGTCTACACAGAATTGGATAAGCAGGTAGGAAACAAGTTAGAAGCTGGCTTGCTAGCGGACAAGCAGCATTGGGAGAGTTAGCCTGTGCATGCAGCTACACAGGAACCAGAAGCCAGACCCTAACTCTGGAGGGTCTTCTACCGGACAGAGCTGAGCTTAACTAGTTTAACAAAGTACACACAGACACATACAAATGCACAGGCACACACAGAGATACACACACAGAGATACACACACAGAAGCATGCATACACACACACACACACACACACACACACACACACCTCTTAGTATATTTGTTTTTTAGCATTCAGCGCCTATGTTTACCGACATACCCATGATGCTTTATACAAAGATTTTAACTCCCCTTCTTGACAAACCCAGGAGGCTTTATACAAAGATTTTAACTCCCCAGGCAGCAAAGACTTGTGCTTTGGCATGAGCAAATATTTGCACTTTCTTCTTTTAAAGGTGATATGGGAAAGAGAGAAAGAGGAGAGGGGAAGGGGGAAAGGAGAGGGGGATGGGAGAGGGGGAAGGGAGAGAGGGAGTAAAAGAGAGTGAGGGAGGGAGGGTTGGAGGGAGGGAGGGAGGGAGAAAGAGAGAGACAGAGTCCAAGACCTGCTAAAAAGTTTCTCCTTTGGGCAAGGCTCCCAGGAAAAGGGTTGTTAGATGGAGATAGATAAGTCTACACCACAGATTAAGCTTGAACTCAAAGTAGCGCCATTGTGGAAAGGGTAAGATGAAACTTTTGAAGAACACACAGATCTGCACACAGCTAATGACTTCGATGACCCGAGGGACAACGGAACAGGCTATTCTATGGAACCTTGTTAGCACTGAAAAAGTGTGTAAATGCTACTGAAATTATCGTACTTCTAGTATTTCATTTTGAAAGAATAGTTGAAGATATTTCATACAATGTCCATCCTAGAGGGAAAAATTATTATGAGTCCCATTAAACCTTTATTTCCAAACTTAAGAAAGGAGATGGTGTGAACCTTTTACTACTGTGTTCTGGGATGGAAGTTAGCTATTGAAGAAGACATTGTTTCAAGAAATGCCAAACCAAGAAATTCAGCATTACCTTAATCGGGCCAGCTCTACCATTCTGAGGCTGGATGGACATAGAATTCAACCAATGCTTATATGTAAAGTATGATGGCCATGTCTGGAAACTTCCTGAGGTATTTGTTGGAACTTATGTACATTTTAGGTCAATATAAAAATAAAACCTTCACAGTTTAAGGTTCATTATGTTGAGTATGATTATCTGCTGATATAGCAAAAATTCACAACCAAAATGAAACAAATTCTACCCTGTGGATAATAATGTCTTCTTGACACATGTTAATGATGTTGTGTCCAGATCAATAAATAAGTCTATATTTTGAAGACTCTATAGGAAGCACCTTCTGTGAGACTGACTTTTCTTTTAGTACCTTGAGACCCACATGGAGTCTCTACTCTGCTATCTCCCTTAGTCTTTTGGCAAAGAAGCCATAGATCAGCCAGACAAAAAGTCTCAGTCAGTCTGTCTTGCTTAGTCTGTTCTATTGTTGTGAAAGACATCATGACCATGGCCAATTCCTATAAAAGAAAGCATTTAGCTGGGGGCTGGCTTACAGTTTCAGAGGTTTAGTCCATCATCATCATGGTGGGAAGCATGGCAACATGCAAGCAGACATGATGCTGGAGAAGTAGCTGAGAGTTTTACATCTGGATCTGCAGGCGGCAGAAAGAGAGAGCGAACAACTGGGACTGGCTTGGGCTTTTGAAACCTCACCCCCAGTGTCACACTTTCTCCAACAAGGCCACACCTCCTAGTCCTTGTAAAGTAGTGCCACTTCCTGATGACTAAGCATTCAAATATATGAGTCTATGGGGGCCATCCTTATTCTGACCACCGCCACACAGCCCAAGGAATATGTATCCTTATTGAAAAATACAACACAGAGAAGTGTTCAGAGAGCTAGATGGGAAGATACAGAAGCCTATGGGGCTACCATTTGCTCAGAACACTAGCTGACTAACTCACAAACAGCCTTTCCAGTTCTAAGTAAGGAAAGGGTAACCAGGCAATTCCGAGGCTTTGTAAGGAACTAATTAATTCATCTGTTGAATAAGCACAAATAAAATATTTTCTTAGCCTCAGGCCGAGACTCTTAGAAGTCGTTAAGCCTGCCTAATGACTTCATCTGAATTTAAGTTTTTCATACCATTTTGAAATGGCTACATGACTAATTCACATTAGTTATCTGTAAAAGGCCTCAATCAAAGTTCCCACCTATAACCCATTCCCCTGCTTGTGGCGCAAAGCGGGTGGAGGTGGAAGGGTAGATGTTCTGCTGACCCTGTTGACCTCTGGCACCTTTATGATGAAAATCTCTTACCAGCAAGCTAATATAAATTGTTGCATAACAAAGTCTAAGAAATGTTGGTGCATTTATAAATGTAAAGCTAAATTGAGTCCGTAGAGAACAAATAACCTTACCAAGAAGCAGAGCCTTTAGAGTGGCCCACTGCCTTGTCTACCTAGTCCGTTTTCTTGCAATCCAGCCTGGGTTAACCCAATTAGGAAGTAGCATTTGTCCTTTCACATAGTCACTGATGAACAAATTCATTTCGAATACCATGGGAAACTCGCAGAGTTGTGTTATTTGGTCAGCAAGTCGCCTTTGCCAAAGAATAATTCGATAAGCGTTGCAGGTGGCAGAACAGACCGTTAGACATTAACCTGGCATCCGCCAACTCAGCGCAACCCGTGTGGTTTTGAAAAGGATAAATTGCTTTTCCAAGCCCTCTCACACGGAGAAAATTGGTCCTAGCAACTTCTTTCCCTTTACTCTAAGCCAATCTGACTCTCATTCTCCGTTTTCACCTGGCCTGCTGTCTTATGCACTCACTGTCCAGCTGCGCCTCTGCATAACCGCCAATACGGAGCAAGGAACAGAGCTGCGTAGGGTACCACACGGGAAAACAAGTGGATTTGTCTGCAAGAACACCACCTTCCTAGTTTAATAGATTGTCCCGTGATTCATCCCACCTGCATACATACAGAAATATATACGTGTTTGCGGGTAGCCCACTTCTGTGAATTCTAAGAATTAAAATATTTCTTTGTTAAGTTAGGGCTAGAGAGTCCAGTTTCAAGTGGCTTAACGCGTTCATTGTTTCACTGATGTGTAGGGAGGGGGGCTGAATAATATGGTTACAGCTGGGTAACAGTGTACAGCATCGAGTAGAAGCGGAACACTTTGTGATCTTTGCTTAGATAACCCCTCTGAAAACAAGTCATGAGCAAGCCACTCAAGCACCACAAATACAAGCGCCAGCCATTCGCACACCTTAGAGGGAGAGTGTGAGAGCACCCAGGACTGAAGTGTGTTCCCAGCCTTGGCTCCAATTCGGAAACAATGTGGTCCTCCCCAGAGGGTATGAGGACCACTCTCCCCAGCGAGTTGTGAGTGACCTAAGCTGAAGAGCGAAGGGAGTCTTCCCTGAGCAGCGCTGATCACGGTATGAAAATTAAGTGGTTGTTAAATCGAAATACAGCAGAGGGGCTGGTGGTGATTCTCAAACACAGAAACAAAAAAAATGTAAAGTTTTGGGGTACATGGGTGTACATCTGAGTTTGAGATGAGACTAGAGCTCAGAGAACAAGATACAAAGTTTCGAGAAAACACTGGAGACCCAAGGGTTGGTAAGTGCCCAGTCCAGGAGACACTACTTCCTAGGAGCCTTTGCATCTTGTCTCCCACTGTTACTATTCTCTTTTACTCTCAGTATCCCAGGTAGCAGTTTTCTTTAAAGCTGTTACGATGTTTAAAGATGGAAGCACCATTGTTTGCCTTGGAAGCCATAAGGAAAAGGCGAGGCACTCATCTCCAAAGAAGTCATAGGGGAAGGGGGGAGATTTATCTCTGGCTTCCTGCTCCAAGACCCAATATCAGCAAAGGGGTAAGTTTTCTAAGGTGTTTATCTGTGGTCCCCCCCCCCCCCGCATTTCTCTCACTTTTCTTCAAGTATTTGAAGTACTTGAGGTTCTGCTGCGAGAAATAGCACAGAAAAGGAAACCTGAAAAAAGACACGCCTTCTAAACACATCTATCTTTGGGAGACCGAAAGAACTAGCATTTGGACAACTGAATTCAATTTTAAATAAATGAGTGAAGTTTAAAAAGAAATCAGTTTCACATATTCCAAGAGTTCAGCAGTTACAAGTGACCACAAGCTGGCTACACTGGGTGGCTCACGAATGCGACATTTTCATGATCCCACGAGCCACACTGGAAGGTGCTAACTAGAGCAGAGTCAAAACGCCAGCTTCTATCTTGAAGGTGAGGCAGGAAATGTGTGTCTTTGCCTCCTTCTTCCCTCAAGGGTCTTAAAGCAATAAAAGTGAGGAACTGAAATGTAAATTCAGTCGCTACAGAAGCTTTGGGATGTTGTGTCCCTCAAAATGAGGAAAGTCAGCAAGAACATAACGGGTGTGTGTGAGAAGATATCAAGAGAACACAGCTGAGGGTAGATTTCAGAAAAACTTTACAAAGGCTTATTCTCAAAGTACGGGTTTAAAGATGAAGAGTGAGTCCTTCAAGGCCTGGATTTACGTAAGATCTCAGTGGGTTTATTGGGGCAAACAGCCTAGGGACACGGTTGGCAGTGTGGAGAATCAGAATCTGAAGATGCACACGGGACAAGGAACACACAGATATGCGGTCTTGGCAGGGACCTCTCACAGCATACAGAGATGAGGGCACTACTTCACTATGGAAAAATGTGGTCACAAGAACCCACTTGACCCCATAAACCTGTCATAAGGACATTGCCTAAAATCCAAGGAGCACTGCGCTAGCCTAGAACACCATCTTGAGACTGCACCCCGCCAACCTGAGAAGAGCTGGCCCACAAAGAATTCATCTCATTTAAATATTGACTATTAATAATAATAGAACAATCACAGAGCTGCCTAGAGATGCTAGAGAAAAAACAGAGAAAAAGGCATAGGAAAACTAAAAGAAAATTCACCAGAAACATGTGGCCAATGAAAACTGAGACACTGGGGCTGGAGAGATGGTCCAGTGGTTAAGAGCACTGGCTGCTCTTCCAGAAGACCCTGGTTCAATTCCCAGCACCCACATGGCAGCTCACAACTGTCTGTAACTCCAGTTCCAGGGAATCCAACACTATTACACAGATATCACTGCAGGCAAAACACCAATGCATATAAAATGAAAATAATTTTTTAAAAAAAGAAAAGAAAGCTGAGACTTTGTACACTTCTATACAAGGGGCAGGGTAGGCAGCTCAGCAGTTAAGACTGCTGACTGCTTTCTTACCTGAGTTCAGTTCCAAGAACCCATACCAGATGGTTCACAACAGCCTATAACTCTAGCTCACGGGACCCAACGTCCTCGGTAGGCAACTACACACACTGAATGATTTCCCTGCATGTGTGTATGTGCACTATGCATGTGCCTGGCATCTGTGTAGGTCAGAAGGTGGCATGGATCCCTGAAACTGTAAAGACAGTTGTGAGTCGCCCACATGGTTACTAGGATCTGAACCTGGGTCCCATGGAAGAACAATTGCCCTTAACTGCTGAGCCATCGCATCAGTCCCTAACCAAGATAGAATATTTTTTAAGTGGAAAACCATCAGTAGGTAAGGTTTAGATTTAGGTTGGGTCTTCACACCTCAAAAGTTCCATTCAACAAAATTCCTCACAGGTGTGCCCAACTACTTAGGTGTTAATTGATTCCAAATGTAATCAAACCGACAACCAAAATTAGCAATCATAACACAACACAATCTCTATTTTTTTTTTAATCTTAGAAAAAAAAAAAACAGGAACAGTAGGGGCTAAAGAGAGAGTCCAGGGAATTCAAAGCACTTACTGCTCTTCTATAAGACCCAAGTTCGGTTCCCAGCATGTACTCCAGCTCCAGGAGATCTAATACTACTGGCCTCTTGAAGCAC